>JAJONR010002373.1:0-77874 GCA_029582245.1 Solanum etuberosum | reverse complement strand
TCCATTGCAAAACAAAGTATGATTGATAATATCTCTACCGGACTCCGCCGCTTTCTAATTTCTATCACCTATTCATTCTCCTTCTTCCTATTCCTAGGGTTTCGCTTTTCACCATCTCACATCAACTAAATTATGAATTATGATTAATCATCCTTCAAGTTTTGTTTCGTTATATCATATTTCAATTTTTAAGTTATAAAATCTTCATAATTTGTGAAAAAATTACTTCAATTCTTCGTATAATCTTACTAAATAAGTAAAAGTTCACAATAAAATAATGTATTATCAAAAAATTATTTTAGAAAAAAATAGAAAAAAGACAATTATACACCTAAACAATTATAAATGATACTTAAATATCCTGTGTTATATTTTTAGGATACTAATAATTTTATCGTCTAACTTTTGAGTTGTATATACCCTTCGAACTAAAGGAAGAACATGTGTCATGATATTAATGGCCTACCGAAATGTGTTTAATTTTTAAACACAATTAAAATATCCACCCAAATATATAATTTAAGACTGACACGCAAATTATAACCCAAAAGACTCGCACCCAAATAAACCCCATTTTCTCTTTCATCGGAACTCCACCACACCACTGTGAGTCCATCTTCTCCGGCTAATACCCACACTCAGTTTATAACCCCCCCCCCCTCCCCCGCCTTAAAAAAGGACCCACACCTGGAATGAGCACACCATTCATTATATATTCCCTCTCATCTACACGATTGACGGACACACATACACTTAGGAGAGACTCATGTTTTCGACTTTTTATTTTCTCTATACAAACACATAATCCCAGTATAGACACTCACACACATAATGAGAAAGGAGGTGAAGAGCATAATGTTTATTAGGATTTAGGAGTGAAGCAACAGAAGGATTAGACACTAATTTAGAGGGGGTCGGTGAGCAAAAACAAAAACAAAAATGAAGTCGCGATAGTGCGGTGGAGTTTCGGTATGGGTCTAGTTCATGAGTGTTTGGTAGTTGTTGATTGGCGGAAACAATGACGGTCACTAGAGAAGAAAGAAAAAATGGGGTTTATTTGGGTGCGGTTCTTTTGGGTTATAATTTGGGTGTGAGTCTTAAATTATTGGGTGGTTTTTAATTATTTGGGTAATTTTTATTTGTAGGTAAAAATTAAATAATTGAACAGGCCGCTAAGATCATGGCACGTGTCCCTTCATAAGTTCAAAGGATATATACGGCCCAATAGTTAGACGGTAAGGTCATTAATGTCCTAAAAATATAACGGAGGGTACTTCGATTCTATTTACTAGTTTTCGAACACGTGCGTTGCACGTGTATTTCAGGCTAAGTAATAATTTATTAAAATAATATTAGAATAAATGTGTAATGAGTTATATGAATTTTGAAAAGGAAAGATTACCTTTTGTCTGAATTAAACTTCAGAGTCCTTTCATATTTGAATTTAACAAAAATAATTAGTTAAAATGTGTATATATAATATCAAATATAACATGACAAGCTATTAAGATCAATGTGTTTCATGCGATGCAACATCACATTAGACAAAGAACTTCAAAGTTTGAATTAAACTTCTAAAATACAAGTTCATCTACAATATATCATTTCATTATATAACAAAAATTATCTATAGTAATTCATGCAATTACACATTCAAGTGTAACCCAAACTAAAGCTTAATAGCATAAAGACACAACAATTTTACTAATCAACATCACCTGGGGGTAAACTACCATAAAATGCATTCTTGACAAAATATCGAAACTATTACTTCACTGTATTGCTGTCTCAAATCTGCAGTTGGCTAAATAAACTTTAATCTTTATATTACTATGTATATATCAGACAAGTTAAAGAATCTAATTTTCAATTATATGAAATAATTTGAATAACAATATACTTACCTGAACTACTGTGTGAATCAATTGGAACTGCATTTTATGCTTTATCCAGAAGTGTTATGCTTATTATATAAAACTTAATAAATTACATGAAAAGTTTTTTAACCGATAAAAAATAAAAGAAGCAGTAAATGTAAAATAATGGGATAAGCTCATAAACTTATTAGTATGTACACTAATGGCTCGATAGATTCATAAACTTCACGTTAATGTTTTCCCAATTAATTGATTTATTTATTAAAAGGTACATGTATTATTTGGTAGATATTATAAAAAGGTAGTGTTTAGATATGGGTAAAAATGTCTCATTAAGAAGGCGACTTTAATCTATGTATTCATGAATAGGGGAAAACGAACAAACATTACTTTTTTAATAATTATTGAAAACTGAAAAAAAAAAATATACAACTGTTCCAACGTAAGAGAAGATAGAAGTCACATCAAGAATTTGAATAGGCTTTATTAAGTCATTACAAATTAATTATTTTTTGAAATGTAATTAAATATTATTGTTAGAAGTTAAATTATTAATATAATTGTGATATACTACGAAGGTAAAATCGTAATCAACTTTAAAGGTACCCACATATTATTGAATATCTAATTTTTAAAAATTACATGAGTATTATTAAACACTATGTTTCAACAAAGGAAGAGATTTTGTGTTCCAAAAGTCCTCAAATGACTTAGTATAATTTTTTACTTTTCCTGTAATATCTTATTGTAGTTTTGGTTTTGACTTTCATTGTTGAAGTTGTTCAATTGTCTTCTTAATTTTCTTCCTCGGGTGTCATACATTTTTTTATTATTACTACCTTTAGTGAAAAATATCCTCACAATTTGAAGCATACATCCCAAAAGAGGAAATTTGTTTGAAGGGTAAAAATATAATGTCTTTAAACTTTATGTGGTCATTCAATTTGATAGGATTTATTTAGTTATTCATTACTTTAGTTTAAGACATTCTATTTATCTAATAGTATAGCTAGATAGATACATATTAAAACCTTGAATATACTTTTTTCCTTTATGGCTTGTAGCTCCAAACATGCAATCACATTTATTCATAAATTTAAGTTATTGTTGTAAGACATAAATTTCCCCTTAAACTTGTCCCGAAAAGACAGTTACACGCTTAAATTATCATGGTGACCTATTACACACTTTTACTATTCAAAATGAATTTATTACCACCCTGAAACGTGTAACACCACTCTCACATTATGTGGTGTATTACACTCGCTGCCACATCAGCGCTACGTCAGCGTCATGTCATAAATTATAATATTTTATTTTGTTTTCTTTATTAATTACCTTTCTTTTATTAACTATATTTTACTCTAATTAATCCCTAATTAATTATTTTAATTCTTTAATAATTATATATCTTCTTCATCACTAAATCCCACCCATTTTCAATTCTCATTTCATCGGAAAATCATATCCGCCCTCACCTTCACTATTCATTTTGTTCTTCGCCACCACTATATCGCCTTCAATTCTTCTTCTTCTTTGTCACCCAACACCAAATATCACCACCACCATTATCAATATCATTTTTTTCTTTTTCACCACCTTCAATTACCTATTTTAATTTTTGTCACCCGCCATCCATCACCACCAAACCCATAAAGTTGCTATCACCACCAAACCCAAAAATTGATTAACAACCAAATTTTTTTTAACAAAGTCAAAAAAAATGAAAAAGATAGAAACAATCAACCGAAATTTTTCTAGATAAAATACAATTATTCACTAACAAATCTATGAGAATTAACATAATTGCCAATAAAAAAAATTGTGCTTTTAGATTGTGATAAAAAAATAAAAAAGTGTGATAAAAATAAAGAATGAAGAAGAAGAAGACAATGGGTGGGGTGTGAAGAAGAAGATGTGTGGGGAGTGGGGGTAGAAAAGAGGATTTTAACTTTTTTTTTTACTTTTTTTTCAAACTGACGCGCCTATTTTTTATTTTTGTTTAATTTTTTGCCACGTTAGTTTTAGGGGCTAAGAAAATTCACTTTTGAATAGTATATGTGTGTAATAGGTCACTATGATGATTTAAGCGTGTAACTGACTTTTCGAGACAAGTTCAAGGGGAAATTTATGTCTTTTCTCTTCTAAAGAATAACATAAAATATAGTACATTAAAGGTAATTCATAGATTGCAAGAGAATTTCCTTTTGAAGTTATAGAATAATATCAGAATAAAATGATACGATTTAAAAATATATATAGTGTGCATCTTTTGTTCACCTAGTCACCACAAAGTTCATAACCATCATAAAGAAAAAATAACATTAGAGTTTTCTGGCTTTTCGACTCTAAAAATAATCATTATGACGGATATAGTAGTATTCTTTGCAATATATATTGGGGACTTGGGGTGAAAAGGATAAAACAAACAACAATAAAAAATTAAATCTAAAAAGCAAACAAAAACTATAAAACTTATGTAAATTACTTAATATTGTATACCAAAAAAAATTCACTCTTGAATCCACCTCCATTGATATCATAAGTTTAGCATGCACTAATATGGTAACAACAGAAAAAAATAAGAAAACATCAATATTCTTGTTATCTTTTAAAAATATAGTAGACATAAAAATGCGTAAGAAATCTTGTTTTTCTTCCATTGAAACCAATCTACTAAGATTGTATGTTTGTTTATCATGAACAATTGTTTTAGTATATAGAAGGGAGCGGTCACTTTCCTTTTTCTCAAATTCGTTTTCATTCACCTACATATTATAATGAGATTTTACAAAATAGAAAGTTATTCACGAAAAACTAATCAAATTGTAAAGCATGTTTAAAAGACAATTGGAAAAAGAAGAAAATAAGATTGCTGA
Source organism: Solanum etuberosum (assembly GCA_029582245.1). NCBI lineage: Eukaryota > Viridiplantae > Streptophyta > Magnoliopsida > Solanales > Solanaceae > Solanum > Solanum etuberosum. The sequence goes on along the minus strand of JAJONR010002373.1, from coordinate 73,118 downwards.
CCTCGATAAATTATAGCACCCTATCTACGAATGATGACCAATAACCTACTGACAACACAATTCACTGCAAAGAATTTTCTTAATTTTCATGTAAATAATATAAATGGTTTGGTGCAGATGAAGATCCATTTGCTTCATTAGCCAAGATGATCTTAATTTTTGTGTACCTTTTCTCTTCTTGATCTCATCCATCTTTGAGGAATAACTATTCTACCACCAATTGAATGTTATAGGCTTGAATCAACCTAAATATTAAAGAGTCAAGTGTTAAATGAATATAAATATTAAAATGACAGGTAAATTGAAATGACAAGTAAAGAATAAATAATGAATCTTACGAATTGCTTCATATCAAAGTTTTTTTTTTGCTAATAATTTACAATGTCATTAGTAAGCAATGTAAATGATTGAGAATTAATAACAATAGAAATAATTAGCAAATAACTAAGAAAATTTATAATATTATAACAAACAAATTGAAGTGCAGTAAATGACTAAATGAAAGTCCAACCCTTTTTCCTTTTCATTTATTATTGTGTTCCCACGTTCCTTTACTTTTTTTTTCTTTTGTGAATTGTATTTAAAAAGTTGTTTATTTAAATTTTATTATTTACTATTTAATTATATTTTTATTTAGTGATACTTTAATTGAAAGCTTTATCACTTCAAAAAGTGTTTGTCGTTACCAAAAAAAAAGTTGATCAATTATTTCTTCTGACCAATTTGGAATTGATTTTATTTATGTTAATTTACTTTACTTTACAGGGTGAAACAAAGACTATGTGACAAAATATTATTCTAGATATCACCTTAATATAAGCACTTGAATCTTGGAGATGAAATTCACCCTAACATGCCAACAACAATATGTTTTTATTCAATAAAGAAGTCTTCTTTGTATAACAATAGTATGTTCAATTAATTCCTCAATTATCTACTTATATCAATCATAATAGACAAGACAATTAATATAATTATATTTGACAAAAATTGTGTGGAGTTATAAAATAGAACAAAACTATTCATCCTCTGCTTCATAATGTGAAAGTTATTGGAATTACTAATTAATACCTCTTTAGTTTATGATAAGCATGTAAAAATGATATTTAGTTCTAATTAAATATTTAGTCATCCTAAAAATTGATATTCTTTTTATTTTTCACAAATATTAAATTTAATATTATTCATATATTACATTCACAAAAAATAGGTGAATTTAATTAAAATAATGAGATCTAAAATAATATATATATTAATGTCAAGAGAATATTTTTCTACATAGTTAATGATAAATGAATGTAAATAGCTTTGATTAAAATTGATCAAATACAAAAGAATAAATATATAATAGAATCTACAAACAGAGCATAATATGTGTGCATCTGTAGATTTTCTTTCATTCAACATCTCTTCAACCTTGAAAAATGGCAATAGTTAATGACTACAAGACAAATATCAAATGATACAAGAAGCAAAAGAGAAGTAATATCGAAATTAAGCAAAAGAGAAGTAATATCGAAATTAAACAATCAAGAGATACAATAATGATATGTGACTAATTTTTAAAAAAATCTCTTACCGTCAAGTTGTTGAGGTGTGTATATATATATATACTCCTTTCATTTCATATTAATTGAATTGTTGAGACATTTTTTATTTTTTAAATTAACTTAATTGTTCAGTTTTCAATACTATTTTTAGAGTGTTCTTCCAATTTTACCCTTAATTAGTTAGTATTGAAATTAGTGATTAATTAATATTTAGTTATTTTAATCATAAATTTGACAATAATTAATAAGGGTAAAAATTGAAAGTTATGCCTAATTTTTGTCTTAATCTTCTTTTCTTAAAGGGTGTGAAACACCTCAACAATTCAATTAATATGAAATGAAGGGAGTATATAGCAACAATTAGAGTTGTGGGGTTCTTCATTATTCCTCACACCTTGATAATGAAGCTGATGACAATTCGTTCATATCATGAGCATCACCATGGTTTATTATCTTAACAAAACAAGCAAAATCAAAAATAATAATCAAGACTACTTCATGACAAAGTTTATAGGAAAGTACCTTCTGAAGCACACAAGTGTATTTATAAGTTAGGGAATATATCTTAATGTTATATAGAAATTCAAAAGTCATGTTGAAAAAAAAAAGGCATACAAATAACTCTTGGGTTCTTCACCATACATGCACTTGCATTTAATTTGTAATTACTGCTAAGAAGTTGAATCACATAATTCTAATGCCAAGGAAAGTATATACAAGTTACTTTACTTCTTTTGGCTAATTCATTATACAATATAATTAATAATTATTTAATTTTCATGCTAATAAATAGATCTAAAAAATAATTAAAATATTATTACTTAATATTTAGTTAATTAGGTTTTTAAAACATTTTAACTAACAACTGTAATCCAACTTTGAAGACAAAACCTATATATATATATGATGATATGATGATAGTTCGGAGATATATTTGTTCTTTTTTTGAAGAAAAAAAATACAAAATTTATTGATTGAATTTAGTTCAATACAAAAATAAAATTGAACATGAGTAATAGTGTATTGTTTTTGTTGAATCGTTTATTGGTCAATATCATTAGTAGTTATATCATAATGTTCATACTCTATGACTATTTCATCACCCCCTTGGTATATTTGTAAAAAAATATGTAGATATAAAATGATGTTATTTTCTTACAAATTATAAACTTGTAGGTTAATTTATAACATTTGAAAATGTGAAATCATGATTTGAAATTCTTACATCAATCTTTTTGGAAAATTTAGGATTTCATTTGAAAATGTGAAATCATGATTTGAAATTCTTACATCAACCTTTTTGGAAAATTTAGGATTTCATTTCAAAATTTGAAATCATGAGATGAAACCGTTGACACCCAATTTTGACCCCCCCACCCCTTTCTTCTAATTCTTTATTTTCGAGCTTCTAAATTAATAATGTATCAAATTATTATTTTTTCACAACTTTCTTACTACGACTATTTATCATTACTTTTGTTATCGTTATTTCACAATTCTATAATTACTACTAAAGTTATATGTTTTATTAATGAAATTGCTATTATTACTTTTTACACTTCTCTTTCTTAAATAATTGATTCTTATCACATTATTTAAATTTGTACCATTAAATTAGTTATAAGTTAATATTTTTTAATATCATTAGCGAAAATATAATATTAGTATTTTATTTTCTATATACTAATTATATGTTATGTTAGTTATTAAATTTGAAGCTCGAAAGAATTGATTTAAAGAATGAAATAATCGAAAACTATTAAGCCAATTGGGCTCCAAGAAGATCCAATTTGAGACTTAAATGCAGCAGCCCAAAACACTATCAGAACTCTTCACACTTAAAATAACTTTAATTTTCCATTTTTATCCTCAGCTTGACCATATGAAATGTTCGAAATGTCCCCTATAAGTTCTAAGTCAATTAGGTTTCACTCCTTTTTTTCAAAAGAATCTCAGCAGTCGCACCTTCATTTCCTTTTCTTCTATTTTCAGAAAAAAGCTCCAAGCTTCACCAACTACGGAGCAGGTTGTTTATCCCTTTTTGTGCTATGTCCATCTCAATCACGTGAAGTGTCAGGTCTATCCAAAAGCACAACGTTCAAATTTGAATGAGCAGATTTGACTTGATTTCAAGCTCAACCCTAGTTATTTCTCCCTATAAATACTTGCTTTGGAAAAACTTGAAAGGTCATGGTTTTAATATGGAAATCCGCCGCCTCTTACCTTGCAACTATACACTCTTCGTTTTCAATATAGTTCCTTCTTACTAAGAACTATTCCTTATTGATCTCTGTTGTTTCTATTGTGATTTCGAATTTGGATGTGTTTAAAGCTCGAAATCTTTTGCGTCCAAGGGTAGATTTGTGATCGAAAGGTGCTCCCTAAAAGGTCAGTGCATTTCTTTTCATTTTATGTGTATATATATACATAGAAATGGTGCCACTGAGCGTGATTTTGTTTAAATATGATTTTATGCTTACTGGTGTTCTCTTTCCACTAACGTGTTATCCCAAAATATTAACAAATCCCAAGTTTAATTGAGTCAGCTGAACTTGGATGTTTAAGAATGGATTATGTGCTCTGTTTTAATGTTTTCCACATGTTAATAACAATATGTTATTTACTAGTTTAAACAAGACTTGTATGTTTTAAGCTCTTCCAATGTTCATAGTTTAGATGTTAGTAATATGTTCATATACTCACTGTTGGGCATGTATTCCACTGCCATGAATAGTTAAGAATGGGCTGGCCAATTTTTGGGTTGGAATGTTTGCTAATTCCCTGTTACGGATGTGTTTATAAAGATGAGTTTTAAAATTACTTAAGTAGTCGAATGGATTCGAGCAAATAAAAGACTGCCTATTTACTTGAAAGCTGCATATAATTGTGTTTGTTCATTTGTGGTATCTAAAATTTTGAGTTTTGAATTTCTTGGTCATGAAAGGTGTTTTGTTTAGATTCTCTGGTTAAAAACTTGCCTCGAAACCTCACTTTGCTCTTGCATATATCATGTTGTAAGTTATTGGTAGAAGTGTAGTTTGTTTTAGCTTTTTAATCAGTTAACTTAGGATGTGATCATTGATTACCTATGCAGATTTGCCATTAAATTTTCACTGTCGAGTTGGTTAAACATTTGTCAATATTATTCTCTTCTTTCATTAGAAGATTATGTTTTGTTGTAAACTTGTATGTTTAGTGGAACTTTAAAACATTTGGCACGTAAGAAATATATATATAGTTTGCATAATAGTCTTCATTTTAGCACGGTTTATGAGCTGCAATAGTTTGTAATTGTGTAGCTTTTTCGTTTCTAATTTTTGGCTTCCTTATGCGTATTTAATAATCAGATTTCTCTCTTCTAATTCTTATTTTTGTCTTCTCTTTGCTATGTACTTGGCGCAAATGAATTCGGAGGATCTTAAGGCTAGACTCTCCCATATGGAGTGTCGATCCCATCTCTATTCTGAGCAAGGAATCAACATTCTATATTCTTATCTCACATCCGATAGTAATAAGAGCAAGCGACTTGCTTCGGGTGCCTATGACGTCCTCTTTCTTTCCTTCACTCATTTCTTATATCTAACTTTTTGTGTTCTTGATTCATTGGTGTGTTTGAGTTTATTTTCATGTTTTGAATTATATATTGAGACTTATGATTAACATAGAAAATGCTAGTCAATCACTTGGGGTATCCTATTTAGCTAGACATTTAATTTAGTAATCGAAATCTAATTTTCAAATACCCCCTTAACCTTGAGAATGGATTTTTGATGACTTATTATTACTCTTATATTTAAACAAGTTTATTTTTAAATAAGTTAAATTTATTTTCATAGAAGCACTTGACCAAAAAATGTTTCTTTACTTTATTTAAATATTATTGCATCAAATATTTTGATTATAACATGCAAATAAATCACAATTTTAGTACATGTTTTGGCTTTTAAGATGGGTTGATTTAATTTTAGTTCAATTCTAAAGAGAAGATAGTTGAACTTACAACTTTTTTTATTTATAAATCCAAACTCATGAAAAAACATATTTTTCAACTAAATATTCAAATCATTTGTTTCTGTTGATTTATATTATGGATGTGCCTATATATACTATTTACCTATTTAACATGAAGTTTGAAGCTTAAATCATTCCTATCCTATGATGCTTTTTTTAATACTTATAATATGTTCTTTCAATTATATTGGTGGTTACGTCTGGGTATACGATTTCTTTCTGCTGTCTATGCTGCCTCATGTTGCTTCGGGTTTTAGGGGCGATGGTTTTATGTTTCCTCTTGTCCTTTTTACCCGTGGTTGTTTTGCTGTGAAATCTTGTGGAAGTTGGCTGATGCTCTTCCTTTTCTTGTGAATTAGTAGCAGTCATGCCTTCACTAGTCTCCATTTTGTCCAACACATTAGTAAGTCGGGAGTAGTTCCCAGTATTTTGTTTTTTCTGTAGAAGAGTTCCTCCTTCTTTTGCCTCTTGCCCATCCTTTCCAGTTCTTTGAGGTATAACATTGGCTCCTTGATGTTTCTCATAAGTTGTTGTTTATCCTTTCCTTCTTTCTATTGTTTGCCACCCCTCCTCATTTTGTTTGAGTTCAAGATCACTTGCTTGTTGAGCAGAGGTTGAATCCATCTGATTTTTAGTGTTACCTTCATTTTTCCCCTTGTTATTTTCTGGACTCTTCATGCCATCAGTTGACTGATTTTCATTTCCATTTTTGCATTGTCCTTTGTAATTGTTGTCTTTCCCTGATTCTTGTCTTAGTTCTGGGTTGAGTTTCCTGCATTTATCATCCTTGTGGCCTTGAATTTTGCAGTGGAAGCAGAATGACCGGATGGTCTCATATTCAACTTTTTGAGTGATGGCCTCTAGTTTGCCCTCTTCATTTCTTATTTCAACAAGAACTTCATACACAAGAGGTTTTGTTAAATCAATTTCAACTCAACTTTGGCCGTTGCAGGTCTTGTTTTTGAGCTGGTGGCTTTATCCATAACCAATGGGGTTCCTATATGTTTACAAATTTGTTGAATCGCATCCCATTCATAGAAATGCCATGGAAGGTCAGGGAGATTGATCCAAACCGGTGCCAAAGTTGTTTCAGCCTCAAGGCTTAAAATTGGTAGTCCATCTGAGTATTTACATTAGATGATTTTCTTCGAAAGTAAGGAAGTTTTTCGAGTAGACATTGAGGTGGTCATCTATTTTATCAAAATCAATGAAGACATGATGCATATCATACGCCCCAATTTTGACATTGCCTTTGCTAGGTATCATTTTAGCAAATTCTTTTCGGATAATGTCAATTGAAGGTCGGATATGGGAGAACTTACCTATAATTGTCCATTTGCAGGTTTGAGCCAGGAGATCATTTTCTTCCTTCGTGAAAAAAACCACTGGTTTTCCATTCTGGAGTTCATACCCCTTGCCTCTAGCCTGATTCGATTTTGTCTTGCAGCTCTGTTAACAGTGGCATTTGCGTAGGAAGTATGAAGGTTAACACTGCTCTTTTGAGCAGAGAGCCCTAGGTTGTTGGGTATTTCTTCTTTAGCTCGGGGGGGCATGGCATTTAGGATCTGGGAGGGGGGGAATTGATTCTGGAGGGTGGAGCTGTTACGAGGTGGCGGAAGGTCTGCCGTGAGAAACATTGGTTGGAGCCGCAGCTCCAACGGCTAGGAACGGTCACAAATTTGCAGAGAATTTAGTGAGAAGTGAGAGATTCTCTCTCTAGAAAACTTTCATCTTTTAGTGATCTAAAACATCTTGGATCATGAAAAGCAAATACTTCTCTAATGAGCATCCTATCACCATCTGCTGAAACCTGGTCATTCACACAGCTGGAAGGCTATGTGTGAGATTATGGGCAGCGTTGAAGAGTTCATCAAGTGGAAAATCAAGACAGGGAATAGTAGCTTCTGGTATGATAATTGGTCTGATCATGGACCTCTGTACCTTGCTATTGAGGGGGAGTTTATTCACCATAACATCAAGGTTAAGGATGTTTACAAAGATGAGCAATGGGATTGGAGTTGCCTATGGAACCATCTACCTGAGACAATCCAAACATCTTTAATGAATACTTCCATGCACCTTAATCAAGAAGGTGCTGATAGACCCATCTGGACGCTAGAGGAATCTGGAAAATTTAATGTCTCTTCAGCTTGGAATATCGCAAGGCAGAAAAGGATTTCCTCTCCTTTGGAAGCTAAAATATGGCACAAGGACATCCTTTATAAAATGTCCTTCATTACCTGGAGAGTCATTCACACAGATGATAAAATTTCTAAGTTCGGCATTGACACTAATACTAATTGCAGTTGTTGTTTGTATGCAGGAATGAACCAGGATACAGAAACGGTTGAGCATCTCTTCTACAAAGGAGATTTTGCACAAAGGATATGGGAAGAGTTTGCAGGAAAAATTGGCATCAAATACAAGAACAGCTCATTAAGGAACCTAATCATAGAATGCTGGAACTTCAAGACAAGAAACACTATGGCATCATACATCTTAAAGATCATGCCTCCCATAGTGTTATGGGAATTATGGAGATCCAGCTGCAGCTCCAAATTTGACAGAGAAAATCCTTCCATTCTTAGATCCAAGTCCCTGATCACATACACTATTCATCAACTTATCAAAGCTAAATTCAAAGGAATCCACACTAATGAAAAGTGGGAGGACATATACCTTATTTTTGGGAAAAGGTTAGTGGAATACAACTCCACCATGGTCAAATGGATATGCCCTCCTGCACCCCTATTAAAACTCAACACAGATGGTTCGTGCATAGAGGGGAACTGTGGAGGAGGGGGGGGGGGGGGGTTCTCAAGGATAGCACAAGCAACGTCTTGATGGTATTCAAGTCTACCGCTAGGCACTACAACAAGCAACCAAGCTGAAGCATCTGCACTACTCTTTGGACTAAAATGGTGCACAAAGAATGGTATGAACCAGATTGTTGCTGAAACAGACTCTCTTGCTGCGAAACACCATAAATCAGTTTTAGATGTGAGTTTGATCGTTCAGTTGTTATTAAACTCGTAGTTTCTTTATATTCAGACAATATTGGGTATTCCCCATCATTTCAGTTATCTCATGATTTAGCTTCCGCATTAGTTATCTTTTCGTAGATATATTCAGTTTGCTTATGATATGCCAGCTCAGGGTTAGCTTGGGGTCACTCGTGATCCTAGGTCCCGTGTTTATGTCAAGGGGTAGCCTCAGGGCGTGACATGAACTCACCAGCACATATCTCAAGTGGAGCACTTTTTGAGACAACAAAGATGTGAAAAATTGATATCCAAAACAATCCAAGCATGATGATAATTAAAATAAAATAAACTATTACAGCCTCAAATATGATACAAAAAATCATAATATGATAAAATATTACAGCCCAATTAATCAGATAAAACACCCTCTCCACAAAAAAATAAGGCATTGTCCTCAATGCCATATAAATAAGCACAGAAACATAAAAAGAGTGCGAAGGTCCCTCTAGTAGGCTATATCATCTAGAGCATCAGTGCCCTCCCTATTCATCTCTTGATATCAAGGCAGGTGCACCGGGTTCTTTAGCGGGCTGGGATCCACTAGAGCCAATCATGAAAGTACCACGAATCGATACCACAGTAGTCATCTAAACGAGCACCTACTCGATATCCTGCAACTTATGAAATGGGACAACTATCGAGACTATGGTTGTAGGCTCGATTCAACACCCAACCCCTCATAATCAGTCTTGGAGGTCTCTGAATCCTCTATCACCGTAGGCATTCATCACAAATCAGGCTTCACAACTTGGATTTTTTCCGTCAAGAGACTGCTACTTTTGCAAGATCAATGACTTTCGCCGAACTATTAAAACAATACGCCGACCACTACCTTATGTCTCAAAAACTGAGATAGACTCATGGGTTATGAATTGTGACTTTTAGCAACGGTTTATCTACTTGGCAATGCGCCAAGTAACCTTGGGCAATGCTAAACGTCACTTATGTTTTCCAAGTCTTAAATGAGTCAAAAATCCTCGACTCATCACTAATAAGATCACAAATTCTTAGGATCAACACACAAAGGCTAGTTGGTTTGAATAAATGGTAGAGCTTTCAGAAGGAACTTCTGCTGCAGAAAATTGTAACAAAAGCAACATTAACATAAAATTTGAAAATGGAATTCTTCATATTAAACGATCAATAATGATAACTTTAGCATAGAAAAAGATAATGAATTGGCAGTCTCAAGAGACAAAAATTCACATGTTGCTTAAAACTAGAAGACATATATTGATATCCCTAGTAAAGAACAACCAAACAACAATAGTTGTAACACCGATGAGAAAACAAAAGAAAAAAGTCACATAAACCATTATCAGAAAATGAAAAAAATTATTTAAGAACACATCTGGTTTCAAGGTTTATTAAATCGAAAAAAACATAGATAAACAAATACATGTTAAGAATTCTAAATTTAGACAATATTAATAAGCAATCTTAACTAATAGAGAAAGTAAAAAAAGGACCGTTTTGAACCATATAGGAACTATGCAAGTCTAGACTATTTTCTTAAGTAAACATACAGGAGACACAAGCTTTCGAACATAGTGCATGTTCATCCTTCTAAGTTTCAAAATATGAGTTAGAACCAAATATAAAATATTCTAAAAGACCAATCAGCATATACCTTAGTCATTATCTTATGAGTCAAGTAGGAATACACCAAAATTTATGAACATAGAGGTTTTAAAATTTACTGAAAGTATTCTCCGTGTGACTGTATAGGGAGAAAAATGAGCACCTATTCATACATTGCACGATCACATCAAATATGTGGCACTTGTTCTTTTGTATCTTAGATTGAAATGGGTGTAAGATTGTATCTTAGATTGAAATGGGCAAGTGCTGCCTTATTCCGTATATAAAAGTTGTTACCTTTAGAAAAATAAAAAAAGAAAATTCAGACGGACGATAAAATCTAGGAGAATTTATATTAATTCACCAAAATACTCCGTAACTTCAAGAGAACGGTAAACCTAAGCTCAAGTTATCCTTCAAACAAAATATATAACGTGAAGTGTGAAAATACAACTTATCCTTAAGAAAAACGTGTTTAAATAATTAAAATAATTGCATTACTGAACTCAAAAGGAAGCATCTTTAGACAATTTCCAAAATAGAGGTCAAACTGAATTTTCTTCTAAAAGAAGAAGCATGTTACGCTTTTGACAATTACTTTACTTCATAAATAAGAAAATATGTTACTAGAGATGTAAACATTAAAAAAAATGATTTCGATTGTTTATTTAACATGATTCACATTTTGGAAATGGTGTGATCTGATCCTCAATAGCATTAAATCCTATCACTCCTAAGGTATTTCAGTAGATTAACTATTTCATAAATTCATGCTTGTTAGTGAAAATAAGAAAAATATAATATATCTCTTTTAGATTAATGCATAAAAACGAATAAAGAAGTAATGTTGTATTCTTTTTACGATGATTCTACCTCAACGAGCATATATTGTTTTCGATAAAGCTACATATTCTACACAAAGATTGTGCGATATATCCTAAATCAGAATCAATAAAACACAAGTGAACTGAGGCAACCAATGTAAGAAAATTTCAACACAGATCAATATGGGCTATTCTGAAATTTTTCACATAATTTAACAATAAAATACTTAATTGACAAAGTAAATATTGTTTATAAGTTGATATATCAAATCTATATAGGAACATTATCAAGGTGATGTGCCACCTCTCTATGACCTTTATTCCTATTTATCTTTTTCTCCTTTTTTTGACCTTATTTTCTTTATTTAATTATTTATTTTATTTTTAATATCTCAAAATATATTTTTAATATATCACCAAAGCTACTAACAGATTTAGCGCATGAAATATAACAAGAAGAAATAGCTACCAACGAAAATTTAGTCACACAAATCAAAAAAGAAATTAAGACCCACATATTTAGCTCATGCAGGAAATCCAAAATTTTCACCAACAAAACTTTAGACCCGTAAAATTTCAAAACTCAAAAGGAAAACCCCAAAAAAATTTAGGTCAAAATTATCTATATGAAGAAATATGTGAATACACCTCAAAGATAATATAAAAAAGAAGAGATTAAAAAAGAAAACCTCATAGATTTTTCAGCTTTGGCAAAAATCATTTAGAGAAATAAACAGCAAATCATTAGAATCTTAAATACACTAGCAAAATTAATGTTCTAGAGACCTGTTTGATGTGATTCAAAGTCCTGCGTGTTTAGAAAGTTTGGGGCTACATGGTTGAGCATTCAGGGATTGTTGGGGATTTATTTGAAGTAAAAATGGCTCTGAAAAGGGCTGCCGGTCCCTTTTCTTTTAAGCTTAATTGGTGATTTATTGCATGTATTGATTTTGGGTTGTTCCAATCCCCGAATTGTGTCCAGTTTTGGGATACAAGTTTGGGCAGTTAAATTGGACCTTTTGATGGAGTCAATTTTAGAATTTTTTTATGCGGATCCCATATATCTGGTTTGTACTTCAAAATTGGTCTGTCTCCATTTAATGTGTTTTTAGTTTCTAATCAACCGTCTGTCTCCATTTAATGTGTTTTTAGTTTCTAATCAACCGTCTTAACGTTATATGATTTTATTTTTGATAGATTGACAACATTAGGAGTGCTTACAGAAGGGAAAAGCTTTGGAGTTTTGATTTGGAGCGTGCGTTGTCTACGTTAAGGTAGGCTACGACTTTCTATTCATTAGATTGAGCTTGAATATGTAAATTATGTTAATTTGTGTGAATTTTGGCTGGGTATCTATTTAATCATTTTTAGTTTGCTAGAAATCATGTTTTAGGCTATTTTATCGGGTTTTGAGGACTGATAGCATGTTTGTTTTGTTGCCTAAGATCATCCTTACTTTCTGGTGTGTTTTGGTGGTTGTTGTTGATTGATTTTGAGAATTTTTGGTCTTAGTCTAGTCATAGACTAGTTATTTACATAGACTTGCATAGTTTGGAGTTGATAGGCCTTAGAATCTTTCTAGCGTCATTTTAAATTGATAAGCTTCCTGTAGACATATATAGCAGACTCAGGCTAGGTAGTATGATCCGTTGTTAGATGCAAACTTAGTTCAACTTGCCCTTTTCCTTCTATGACTTTATTCTCATGATTGACTCGGCATGTACGTGAGTTATTTTTGGCTTATTGGTGATTTCACATCGACTTGTGAAGTAGGAGTTGGAGTGGGTCCCTGATGAGTCTTGAGGTTGTCCTGTGCTGCGGGTTGGACCTGTATTGAGTTGGAAAAGGATATTTGACTCTTTGGAGTCCAGTTTCTACGGTTTGAGCCCATATACCTCATTATTGCTCCTGTTTGAGGTTTCATTTTAAATCTCTTCATTTGGTTTCAGTCCTATCTTGTATACTTATCCCTTTGATCTCTTTCAAGTCATGATTCTTTTGGGCCCTTGGTACCTTTACCACGATTAATGTATGTGGAAGGCTGTGGGAGTTCTGGAAACATCTTCAAGTTCTCTTCTTAGTTCTTAACTCTTTACCTGTCGGTCTTTTGAGGTCCGTTCGGATTTTACTGTAACTTGCGCACGAGTGTACCTCATGAGCTAATGGGCACTCCAGTTGGGTTTAGTTAGTTGTTTGTTACTTCATTTCTATTCTTCGTACAATCGTGTTCATTTCTTTTAGAATTCCTCTCTTTGACCTCTGTTGTGTTAAATTCTAGCATTTCATATTGCATTTACCTTTCTTACTTAGTCGGCCTATGATGCCTACTAAGTAGCTATTGGTTTAGTACTCATGCTACACTTTGAATCTATTTGCGATTCAGTTACAAGCTCCATTTATCAGCGCTGAGATTTAACATACAGTTTCCGGATTTGGAGGCCTGGTGAGCACATGGTGTTCTGGTCTTTACCTTTTTCCATATATATTTTGATGACTAGTCTTTTTAGTTACAAGCTCCATCCCCCATGTTTAGACAAGATCAGAAAGGTAGGGCACCAGGCTCTAAGTCTCATGGGAGTGCTTCAGGTAGCAGGACCTACCCAACTTGTCCAAACTGTGGTAAAAACCATCCAGGCGAGTGTCTTGCAGGGAAGGAAGGGTGCTTTGGGTATGGTCAGACTGGCCATAGGTTGAGGGATTGTCCTTCTACTAAACAAGGCCAAATAGGTAACAACAATAGGTCTCAGTCCACAACTTCAGCAGCGCCAGCAGGTCGCCCAACCCAGCAGGTCGCCCAACCCAGCAGGTGCTTCATCTGGTACAGGTGGCGGTCAGTTTCAGAACAGGTTGTATGCTCTTCAGGCTCGCCAGGATCAGGAAGATTCTCCCGACGTGGTCACTGGTACATTGCGAGTCTTTCACTTAGATTTTTATGCATTGTTAGATCCAGGGGCTACTCTTTCCTTTGTAACTCCATATATAGCAGTAAACTTCGGTGTCAGTCTAGAAACTCTTTCAGAACCCTTCTCAGTCTCTACTCCAATTGGTATACAGAAATTGCCCTGTCATAGTCTCTCAGAAAGTCACCTCAGCAGATCTTGTAGAGTTAGAAATGGTAGACTTTGATATCATTCTAGGCATGGATTGGTTACATTCCTATTATGCCTCAGTCGATTGTAGAACCAGGGTCGTTCAGTTTCAGTTTCCAAACGAACTTGTCTTAGAATGGAATGGTAGTAGCTCAGTGCCTATGAGTCGATTCATTTCTTACTTTAAGGCCAGAAAGATGATTTCCAAGGGGTATATCTATCATCTAGTTCGGGTTAAGGATTCAAACTCTGAAACCCCAACTCTTGAGTCAGTTCTAGTATTAAATGAGTTTCTAGAAGTGTTTCCAGAAGATCTTTCCGGAGTTCCTCCTGAAAGGGAAATTGACTTCGGAATTGATCTCCTTCCAGATACCCAACTTATTTCTATTCCTCCTTACAGAATGGCTCCAGCTGAGCTTAAAGAATTGAAAGAGCAGTTGAAAGACCTTCTAGATAAGGGCTTCATCACACCTTATATTTCGCCATGGGGTGCTCCAGTGTTATTCGTGAAAAAGAATAATGGTTCTCTCAGGATGTGCATTGACTATCGACAGTTGAACAAAGTCACAATCAAGAATAAGTACCCTATCCCTAGGACTTCAGGGTGCTAGTCACTTTTCAAAAATAGACCTCAGATCCGGTTATCATCAGCTTAGAGTTAGAGATAGTGACATCCCGAAAATACCCTTCAGAACTCGGTATGGTCATTATGAATTTGTAGTTATGTCATTTGGACTAACCAATTGTCACGCCTTGAGGCTACTCCCTGGACGTAAACATGGGACCTAGGATCACGAGTGACCCCAAGCTAACCCTAAGCTGGCATATCATAAGCATACTGAAAGATTACTGAATAAAATAAACTATGCGGAAGCTTAAAACCATAATTAACTAAAAGTAGGGAATACCCAATATTGATCTGAATATATAAAAGACTATGAGTTTAATAACAACTGGAAGATCAAACTCAGAACTAAAGCTGAATCTAGTACTATGTCTGAAAAAGCCTCTAACTAACTAAAGTTGCTGGGACATGCCCCAACTAACTCTAGCAAAACTGAAAACGGAATAAAAAGACTAAAGTGTAAAGCATGTCTATTGTCCTCGAAGTATGAGGACTCACCACTGAAGCTGCTGAACTGGATATCGGGAACCGATCTATGCGTGATATGGATGCTGAGTACCTGAACTTACATCATGAAAGGATGTAGTGCAGAGTATGCGTCAGTACTTGAAATATACTGATCATGCTGGATATATAGTATAGCTGAGTAAAATATATAACTGAAAAAAGCATACTGAGCAATAACATAATCTGAACTGAATGTTAATGCTGGAATATACTGAAGATTGAACTAAATGCAATGACCAAGTACTAATTCTGGACATGACATACTGAGACCAAATGCTCAAATATATCTGAGAACCTGGTCAAATGCACTGAAGTCTGACTATGAGAGCTACTAATAACCAACATAAAATTACGTGAGCTAAACGTGGAGTCCAATGTATACGCCCCATCGAGAGGACCCAATATACCTTTCCAGGGGTATAAAGGCATGATTGTTCGATGTATACGCCCCAATGATAGGACCCAATATACCTTTCCAGAGGTATAAAGGCATGAATGTTGTGATCACTAAAGCTGATGTCAAACAGAGGGGACTGATAAACCTACAGGGGCACGTAGTTCTGGGACTACGAGGGTACGCTGAACCCTAGTCCAACTCGGTCTAAGCCGACTCCCAACTGAAATGTGTATGACACAACAAAACTGAAATACTAGATAGCTCAATGTTCTGACATGCAAATATGAGAATGCAACATTTAAATACTGACAATGAAACATTCTTAACTAGAGGATGTATATCTTGGTTAGACTGACCTAGCAAGTGTAATTCATGAACTAAAAGAATCTACACAACTAGGGTTCTGAAATTTACACAAAGACCTAAGCAACGATTTCACGAATACATGATAATCTGATTTAGAATGATATAACAACTAATTCACAACAATTCTGCAAGGTTTGAGAAACCTTAGGTCTAAACATAATAAGAGAATCAAGAATCTGACTGAATTCTAGAGAACTAGTGGATGAAAGGAACCCACTAGTGGAACATACCTGGTGACGAAATTCATGGAGAAATCTTTCGATTTCAGGGATGGAACTGAAGAAAACTTATTGCATTCTTGGACGGGTTTGGGTCGCCTATTTTCTCCTCTTTTGTTCTAAGTTTGATGAATTTTTAGTGAATGAATCGCTTAGGGAAAGATCTGACTAAGTTACTAGGCTTAAACTAACAAAAAACTACGTAGTTTAGGGATCAAACAATGTAGTTTAAGAGCCCAACACATAGGGGAAATGACCAAAATGAACCTGACTTAATTCTGGCGAAGCCCATCCACGGAGGGAACGATGGTCCGTCGTTTGACCTACCGGCCGTCGTTTGGGTTCGTCGTTCTTGATCTGCCCGACAGGGCTTCATTAAAACGAGTATAACTTTTTACTCGGAGATGGGATTTTAGTAAACTCGGTGGAGTTGGAAAGATGATTCAATTATCTATCATTTGGTAGGTCATGTTAATTCCTTTTGTGCTAAGGTTGATGACTATTTGAAGTTGACCCAACAACAATTTCCCTCTAACTGGCTGCTGACCCTCACCTACGGTTCGTAGGTCCAATCACGGACCGTACTGGTCGACCGTGGGTGGGATCAGAGACCATAAATATTTGGTGCTCAATGATGAACCCCACCTACGGACCGTGTGTCAGACCACGAACCGACGGTGGCTTCTGTGGTTCTTGTACCAGGTCTGAAAAACTGTAATTTTTTTCTATTTTTTCAAATCCGAGGTGTTACAATATCTCCCCCTTGGGAACATTCGTCCTCGAATGAAGTCTAAACAAGCTGAGTATGGAGGGAAGAAACTGCAATCCCTACCACTAAGTACTAAAAACTGATATCTGACTGAACTGGGTTCCAAGATAATGCAAATAAGCTGAAAATGCAAGAACAACTGAAGGAAAAAGGTACTAAGACTGAATGTACGCAAGAGTAAGCTAAGAGACTGGAGAGGAAACTGTTATCTCAAGCTTAGTCGGAATCGGAATGAAAGATATGAGGATACTTGGCCTTCATGGCTGCTTCTGCTTCCCAAGTAGCTCTCTTTACCGACTTACTCCTCTAAGATTGTCAAATCTCATCGCCCCCTTCATAGGTGATACTTTCAGGAAAGCCCAATCATCTATCTCAAACTCTAAGTTCCTTCTCCCTACTCTGCATAGGAATTTTGTCTTAAGTCTATTTCTGATGAGCTGAACTTTTTCCCATAGTTTCATAACCTGAATCTGGCCCAATCAAGGCCACTTCACCTACTCATCCACCTTAGGAACACATAAGTGACCATCTCCCCCTTGGGAGAAAACCTCTACTTTCTGCTGATGAACTGCACCTTCCAACTGGAATAATATAGGATCACTGTCCTATTTTTCCTTAACCTCCGCTACCAATGAAGGTTCTGATCTATTCTGGACTATCACACCACCATCTGATGTGTTCGTAAGACTAACTCCTAAGCGAGTAAGCCGATGAAAATCTTTTGCTAATTCCTTCCCTTTTTCCTCAACATGTGCTACACCACCCTCTAGAGATCATCTTTCTGGCCTTAAGGTAAGAGATAATTTGACCTATAGGCACTGAGCTACTACCCTCCCATTCTAAGACTAGCTCGGTTGAAACTAAAACCGAACGATCCTAGTTCTACAATCGACTGAGGCATAATCAGGAATGTACCCAACCCATGCCTAGAATGATATATAAATCTACCATTTCTAACTCTACAAGATCTGCTAAGGTGACTTTTTGAGAGACTGTGACAGGGCAATTTATGTATACCCGTCTAGCTATAACTGGGTCACCAACTGGAGTAGAGACTGAGAAGGTTTCTGAGAGAGTTTCTGGACATGCATTAATACCACAAGATTCCTTTCACTGCTGGTACCAAGTGTAGGCCACTCCCTTCAACTAATAGGCGACCAAATCTGCACTCTTGACTTGAGTGACGCCCATAATGTTTGTTACCTTTTATATGTTGTTGAGAAACTCTTGTGGATCTTATTCTGACGTAGACCCATGAAACTTTGTAGGGTTTATCTGAGTAAAGTCTTGGATTCTTATTGTAGCAGTGTTAGCCTGTGGCAGAGCTGGGACTACAGCCTACTGATTGACCTGGGTAGTCATGGCCTGAGCAAGTACTTGGTAAGCAGCCTTGAACTCGGCATACATGACTTGCTCCTTCAATGTGTCTACTGGAGCTGCTGGCTGATTCCTTGCGTTAGCTCTTCTGGGAGGCATTTTTCCAAATGCAAAGAATATGAGTTAGAAGGAGATTGAATAGAGTTCATACTCACACACGATAAGATTAACAAGAAAGTAAAATTTTTCCTAAAACACTTCGTAGCCTCCCTCTCATTAGATGTGGTGCACTTCACACCCATGAAAGAGACTCTACTTAGTTCGACTTTTCAAACATCCTAGGACTCTTAAACCTAATTCTCTGATACCAAGTTTGTCACGCCTCGAGGCTACCCCCGAACGTAAACACGGGACCTAGGATCACGAGTGACCCCAAGCTAACCCTGAGCTAACATATCATAAGCATACTAAAAGATTACTGAATAAAATATACTATGCGGAAGGTTAAAACCATAATTAACTAAAAGTGGGGAATACCCAATATTAATCTGAATATATAAAAGACTATGAGTGTAATAAAAACTGGAAGATCAAACTCAAAACTAAAGCTGAATCTAGTACTATGTCTGAAAAAGCCTCTAACTGACTAAAGTTGCTGGGACATGCCCCAACTAATTCTAGCAAAACTGAAAACGGAATAAAAAGACTAAAGTGTAAAGCATGTGTATTGTCCTCGAAGTATGATGACTCACCACTGAAGCTGCTGAACTGGAGATTAGGAACCGATGTATGCGTGATCTGGATGCTGAGTACCTGAACCTACATCATGAAAGGATGTAGCGCATAGTATGTGTCAGTACTTGGAATGTACTGAGCATGCTGGATATAGAGTATAGCTTAATAAAATATATATCTGAACAAGCATATTGAGCAATAACGTAATCTGAACTGAATGTTAATGCTGGAATATACTGAAGATTGAACTAAATGCATTGACCAAGTACTAATTCTGAACATGACATACTGAGACTGAATGCTGAAATATAAACCTGGTTAAATGCACTGAAGTCTGACTGTAGGAGCTACTAATAACCAACATAAAACCACGTGAGCTAAACGTGGAGTCCGATGTATACGCCCCATCGAGAGGACCCAATATATCTTGCCAGGGGTATAAAGGCATGACTGTTCGATGTATATGCCCCATCGATAGGACCCAATATACCTTGCCAGGGGTATAAAGGCATGAATGGCGTGATCACTAAAGTTGATTCCCGAAAGAGGGGACTGATAAACCTACGGGGGCACGTAGTTCTGGGACTATGAGGGTACACTGAACCTTAGTCCAACTCGATCTAAGCCTACTCCCAACTGGAATGTGTATGACACAACAAAACTAAAATACTAGATAACTCAATGTTCTGACATGCAAATCTGAGAATGTAACATTTAAATACTGACAATGAAACATTCTTAACTAGAGCATGTATATCTTGTTTAAACTGACCTATCAAGTGTAATTCATGAACTAAAAGAATCTACACAACTAGGGTTCTGAAATTCATACAAAGAACTAAGCAACAATTTCACAAATACATGTTTATCTGATTAGGAATACTATAACAGCTACTTCACAACAATTCTTCAAGGTTTGAGAAACCCTAGGTCTAAACATAATATAGAGAATCAAGAATCTGACTGAATTCTAGGGACCTAGTGGATGAAAGGAACCCACTAGTGAAATCTCACATACCTGGTGACGAAATTCACGGAAAAATCTTTCGATTTCGAGGCTGGAACAGAAGAAAACTTGTTGCATTCTTGAAAGGGTTTGGGTCGCCTGTTTTCTCCTCTTTTGTTCTAAGTTTGATGAATTTTTAGTGAATGAATCGCTTAGGGAAAGATCTGACTAAGTTACTAGGCTTAAACTGACAAAAATTACGTAGTTTAGGGATCAAACGACGTAGTTTAAGTGCCCAGCGCATAGGGAAAAGGACCAACAACGGTCCGTCGTTTGACCTACCGACCGTCGTTTGGGTTTGTCGTTCATGATCTGCCGGACAGGGCTTCACTAAAACGAGCATAACTTTTTACTCAGAGATGGGATTTTAGCAAAATTGGTGGCGTTGGACAGATGATTCAATTATATATAATTTGGTAGGTCATGGGCCACCTAATTCCTTTTGTCCTAAGGGTGATGACCATTTGAAGTTGACCCAACATCAATTTCCCTCTAACTGGCTGCTGACCCTCACCTACTGTCAGACCTATGGTCCGTAGGTCCAATCATGGACCGTACTGGTCGATTGTGGGTAGGATTAGAGATCATAAATATTTGGTGCTCAACGACAGACCCCACCTACGTACCGTGTGTCAGACCACAGACCGTTGGAGGCTTCTGTGGTTCTTGCACCAGGTCTGGAAAGCTACAATTGTTTTCTATTTTATCAAATCCGAGGTGTTACACCAAGGCTCCTGCAACTTTTATGGATTTAATGAATAGGGGTGTTCAAGCAGTATTTGGACTTGTTTGTTATCGTCTTCATTGATGATATCCTCATTTACTCTAGGAATGAGGAGGAGCGTGCGACTAATGTGAGGGTTGTCCTGCAAACTATCAAAGATCACCAGTTTTTCGCTAAGTTTAGCAAGTGTGAGTTTTTGTTGCAATCTGTTGCTTTCCTTGGTCATATAGTTTCTAGCGAAAGGATCCGAGTGGATTCTCAGAAAATAGAAGTAGTGAATCAATGGCCCAAACCCACTTCTCCTACAGATATGAGAAGTATTTTGGGTCTAGCCGGTTATTACAGAAGGTTCGTGGAAGGATTTTCATCCATAGCTTCTCCATTGACTAAGTTGACTCAGAAAAAGGTTAAGTTTCAGTAGTTAGATGAGTGTAAGAAGAGCTTCTTAGAGCTGAAAACTAGGTTGACTACAACTCATGTTTTGACTCTACCAGAGGGTTCAGACGGTTATGTGATATATTGTGATGCATCCAGAGTCGGCCTGGGTTGTGTGTTGATGCAGCGAGGTAAGGTTATAGCTTATGCTACGAGACAACTTAAGGTGCATGAGAAGAACTGTCCGACTCATGACCTCGAGCTTGCAGCCGTAGTATTTTTTCTCAAGATTTGGAGACATTACTTGTATGGTGTTCACGTAGATGTGTTCACATATCATAAGAGCCTTCAGTATGTGTTCACCCAGAAAGAGTTGAATCTTCGTCAGAGGAGATGGCTGGAATTCCTAAAGGACTATGATATGAATGTGCTTTACCATCCTGGTAAGGTCAATGTAGTAGCTGATGCTCTTAGCAGATTATTTATGGGTAGTGTAGCACATGTCGAGGAAGAAAGGAAGGAATTAGCAAAAGATGTTCACCGGCTTGCTCGCTTAGGAGTTTGCCTTATGAACATATCAGATGATGGTGTGATCGTTCAGAATAGGTCAGAATCTTTAATTGTAGCGGGGGTTAAGGAAAAACAGGACAATGATCCTATATTGCTTCAATTGAAGGGTGCAGTTCATCAGCAGAAAGTTGAGGTTTCTCCCAAGGGGGAGATGGTGTGCTTCGCTACCAGGGTCGTTTATGTGTTCCTAAGGTGGGTGAGTTGAGACAACAGATCCTTATAGAAGCCCGTAATTCCAAGTATTCTATTCATTCAGGTGCCACTAAGATGTACCGTGATCTACGGGAAGTCTTTTGGTTGAATGGCATGAAAAGGGATATAGTAGGTTTTGTGGCTAGGTGCCCTAATTGTCAACAAATGAAGGTAGAACATCAGAAACCAGGAGGCATGACTCAAGAAATCAACATTCCTACATGGAAGTGGGAAGTGATAAACATTGTCTTCATTACAGGTTTACCTCGTACTCGCAGACATCATGATTCCATTTAGTTAATAGTAGACAAAGTTACTATGTCCGCTCACTTTTTGGCTGTCAAGACTACAGATTCAGCAGAGGACTACGCCAAGCTTTACATTAATGAGATAGTCAGGTTGCATGGGGTTCTTTTGTCTATTATCTCAGATAGAGGTCCTCAGTTTACCTCTCATTTCTGGAAGTCGTTTCAGAAAGGTCTTGGTACCCAGGTTAATCTCAGCACATCATTTCATCCACAGACGGATGGTCAGGCAGAGCGTACCATTCAGACCTTATAGGACATGTTGAGAGCTTGTGTGATCGATTTCAAGGGTAGTTGGGATGATCACCTTCCTCTTATAGAGTTCGCCTACAACACCAGCTACCATTCCAGTATTCAGATGGCCCCTTATGAGGCATTATATGGGCGTAGATGTAGATCTCCAGTTGGTTGGTTTGAGGTAGGTGAAGCAGCCTTGATAGGGCTAGATTCAGTTCATGAGGCTATGGAAAAAGTTCAGCTCATCAGAGATAGACTTAAGACAGCCCAGAGTTGCCAGAAGTCCTATGCAGATGTAAGGAAAAGGTACTTGGAGTTCTAAATCGATGATTGGGTTTTCCTGAAAGTGTCGCCTATGAAGGGAGTGATGAGATTTGGCAAGAAAGGGAAGCTTAGTACCAGATATGTAGGTCCTTAAAGAATCTTGAAAAGGGTTGGTAAAGTGGCTTATGTGTTAGAGTTGCCAGCAGAACTAGCAGCAGTCCATCCAGTCTTTCACATTTCCTTGTTGAAGAAGTGTGTGGGTGATCCAGCATCTATAGTACCATTAGAGAGTGTGGCTATAAAGGATAGTCTCACTTATGAAGAGGAGCCAGTTGAAATCTTTGATCGTTAGGTTCGTAGGTTGAGTAATAAAGAAGTCGCTTCAGTGAAGGTTTTGTGGAGGAGTCAGTCAGTCTCAGCTTATTCTTGCATAAATTCAGTCTTAGTAGCATGTTCTTTCAGATCTTCAGCATATTTGTATGATCTTAGAACTCAGTTCAGTCAGATTTTTGTTTCCACTACTTAGTATTAAGGATTCAACTCTTTTCCTCCATATTCAGCTAGTTAAGCTTCATTCGCGGAAGAATGTTCCCAAGGGGGAGATAATGTAACACCCCAGATTCAAAAAGGATAGAAATGCAAACTTTTCAAAAGTTTTAGGTGCCACCGATGGGTGCCACCTACGGACTGTAGGGTGACCCACGGACCGTAGGTGGGGTCCGTGGTTGGCCACCTGCAACCCCTTCCCCAGAACCCCAGAAAATCCTAGTCTCTGAAGCCAATCGACGACTGACTAGGACGGACAGTAGGTCAGTCGACGGTCCGTCGGTCAGGCCCGTCGTTGGCCCTGACAACTTTTAAGTCAGGGGTCGTTTGGTCTTTTCCCCTATGCGTTGGACACCTAAACTACGTCGTTTTGGTTAGTTTAAGCCTAGTAACTTAATCAGAACATACCCTAAGCGATTCATTCACCAAAAATCTATTAAACTAGAGCAAAAGGAGAAGAAACAGTCAACCAAACCCTCTCCACGAAAGCAACAAGTTTTCATCAGTTCCAGCCCTAAAATCGAAAGATTTCTCGATGAAATTCGTCACCAGGTATGTGGGATTTCACTAGTGGGTTCCTTTCATCCACTAGGTCCCTAGATTTCTGTCAGATTCTTGATTCCCTTCATATTATCTAGACCTAGGGTTTTCTTGAACTTTAGAAATTGTTATGATTTAGCTGTTAGAATGTTCCAAATCATATTATCATGTTGTTGTAACACCGTTGCTTAGTTCCTTGCATGAAATTCAGAATCCTAGTTGTGTAGAGTCGTTTAGTTTATGAACTGCACTAGCTAGGTCAGTTTAAACAGATATACATGCCTCAAATTTAGAATGTTTCATGTTCAGTTATAAATGTTACATTCTCAGTTAGCATGTCAGAATATTGAGCTATCCAGTATAATTTAGTTACGATATATTTTTCACATTTCTAGTTGGGAGTAGGCTTAGACCGAGTGGACTAGGGTTCAGCGTACCTGTATAGTCCCAGAACTACGTGCCCCATAGGTTTATAAGTCCCCTCTGTGGGCATTACATTTAGTGATCACGCCAGACATGCCTCTATACCCTTAGCAAGGTATATTGGGTCCTCTCGATGGGGCTTATACATCGGACTCCACGTTTAGCTCACGTGGTTTTATGTCGGTTATTAGTAATTCCCACAGTCAGACTCTAGTGCATTGACCAGGTTCCAGTTATATTTGAGCTCACGTGGTCATTGCATTCAGTTTAGTTCATATTCAATACCTTTTCAGTATATTCATCATGTTCAGATTTTATCATTGCTCAGTATGCTTTGTTTATTTATATGCTTGTTCAGCTTTATCCTATCCTGCATGCTCTGTACATTCCAAGTACTGACGCATACTCTGCACTATATCCTTTCATGATGTAGGTTCAGGTACTCAACATCCAGATCATGTGTAGATCGGTTCTCGATCCGTATTCAGTAGTATTAGTGGTGAGTCCTCATTCTTCGAGGATGCTATACATGTTCTTTATATTTCAGTCTTTCATTTTTGTTTCAGTTTTGCTAGAGTTAGCTGGGGGCATGTCCCAGCATCTCTAGTCAGTTAGAGGCTTATTTCAGACATAGAAAGATTCAGCTTTAGTATTGGAGTTATAGTTCAGTATCTTAAACTATTACTTAGTATTTATATACTCAGACTTAGATTGGGTATTCCCCATCATTTAGTCTATCTCATGTTTTCAGCTTCCACGCAGTATTTATTTAAGTATGCTTATGATATGCCAGCTCAGGGTTAGCTTGGGGTCACTCATGATCCTAGGTCCCGTATTTACGTCAAGGGGGTAGCCTCGGGGCGTGACACAAAGAGTGCATCCTATCCCTAAAATCATCCATATATTTCCAAGATTCACTCTTTAAACTATATATTTTGACTTCAACAGTAGACAAACTGCTATGTTGGTAAATTTGAACAATACATACTACCATATATGTAATTGGTATTACTCGTCACTCTATATATAGAATGAGATAATTTCTTGTTCTTTTTAATTGCTAGTTCTATTAAAACAAGTCTCTTGTTTCAGTGATAAGATAAATAAATCCATTGACTGAACCTACAATCCAGAAAGATACACCAGATTTTTTCGTGGGACAATTCAAATAATTTGTCTCAATAATAAATTCATTATATGTTAAAAGAGATAAAAGAATAGTCCATAAGATTTTTATTGGCCCGGTCCAATTTATTCATGAGCCTTTGATGAGTACATCCCTTGTTATCACCAGATACCCTAGGATGAATCTCGATAAATTCATGCCTAGATATTAAAGAACTCCAAGATTTTAAAATAGACCTGAATTGCAAGAGAGGTTTTATTGGAAGCATAGAAAAGATTTCAGTGATGAGTTTTGCTGACAATATAGGAATTATAGAGTTTGAATCTTTCATTGATGTTGATGAAAATGTAGTAAAGTTTGTGTGTTTGCTCGGATTTGGGGGTTGATGGGACGCTTCAGATGCCATTTGGGTATTAGAAATCTTGCATCAAAGTTGATGGAAAATGAGCATGGTGTGATTTTGTGCCATGTGAATGTGAGCGTATTTAACATCATTATTACTTTGTGTATATATCTATAACTTGCTTGATTTATTCTCCATTGATCGTAAGATAGTTGATTAGCAAATGATCACATGTCATCTTTTAGTTCAGCCCACTTAGTCTATATGACTATCATAAAAGTTTGAATAATCCTTTGATCCCTGATTTTTTAGCCTAAATGAAACATTTTTGTTCAACCGTTCACCTTCCCTATTGAACTTGAAACTCTTTATTTTTTCCCTATTACCTCCTTTGGAATTGTGCACCTCAACTCAGGCAAAATGACTAAGTCGGAATTAGCTACCGTAAAGATAAAAGAATAGTAAAATGATGTATAAAAAGAGCGACCAATAATAGAAAGTACATAATGGGTGTGGAATGTTCAAGAATAAAAAGAAAATTGAAAAATATAAAAAGTTGCTTGTATGAAAAGATCAACAAAAAGAAAGAGTTTATTTTTTTCAAAATAACTCATCTCCAAGGATCAAGAAAGACGTTTATGGTTCTCCTCCTTCCAAGATCATAACTTCTTGGGCATTTAAAGCAATTAAAGTATATAAGGCTATCATAGTAAGGAACTTTATTCTTCCTCACACTCTACATCTAAATTTTGAATTAGTTAGATAAAAGTAGAATTTCCCCCCCCATAGTCCATGAATTCAATTTCCTTGCAATTCAAATTACCTATTTTCGAATTCTATTATAGAAACTATTGTATTTCATATTTATTGTTGTTTCTTTATTGATAGTTCATTCTTATTCTACCACATGGTCTCCTTCAGCTAAAAGTTACATGAAAACCTTGTTATTGTAAACAGATGGACAAGAATGAAGCATATGCAGAAAGCAAAAAGAATTGAAGAGAGTCCGTACACTGAAATTAACAGGAATTCTTTTATGACTATTTTTAGTACTCTACGGTTGAAGATTTTTTTAGGCACAAAGAGTTAACAACGTTAAGCAATAAAGCTTGAAACACTAACTAATATTAATCCTAAAAGATAGGAACCAAATCCATGATAAACTACTCTCCTAAAGACTAGGACAAATCAGGAAAATATAACTTTATTTGCTTATATTCTCCCTTAAACTGAAAGCTCACAGGCTTTAGGTTAATGTTAGCTACTTGAACTCTTCCATTGTCCCAATACCCATCAACCTCCTAAACTTTTGGAAAGGGACAAATTTGAGAGGTTTAGTAAAACTGTCTGTCAACTGATCTTCACTTCGGCAGCACTTCAACTCTATTGTTCCTTCATTATTGAGATCTCGTAGGAAATAATATTTCACATTAATATGCTTGCTTCTTCCATGGTTCACCGGATTCTTAGATAGTTTGATGGTAGAACTGTTGTCACAAAATATTGTAGTGGTTCTTTCCATTTTGAACTGCAACTCTTCAAGGATTCTCCTAAGCCAAACAGCTTGACAGGCACAAGCTGTAGCGACAATAAATTATGCATTTGTACTTGATAATGTAACAATTTTTTGATTTTTGGAGGACCACGATACAACCCCTATACCTAGAAGAAATGCATAACCTGAAGCTCTCTTTCTATCCTCTTGATCTCCTACATAATCACTGTCAGTAAAGCCAGTCAAATCTGAAATTTCTCCCTTCCTATAGAAAATTCCAAAATTCTTTGTTCCTTTCAAGTTACGAAGAATTCTCTTTGCAGCTAAGAGGTGCATTTCAGTTGGACACTCCATATATCAACTTACAAGACTAAGATCATACAAGATGTCTGGTCTTGTAGCAGTTAGATACGTTAAACTACCTAAAATTTTCTTGTAAAATGTGTTATCTACCTTCTTTCTGCTCCCAGCTTTGCTTAGTTTTAAGCCAAACAGAACTGGAATGTTGGTTGAATTGCAATTCTACATCTTAAACCTGTTTAAAATTTCTCGCACATACTTCTTTTGAGAAACAAATATCCCATCATCAGATTGCACCACTCCTAAACCAAGAAAATAAAACATCTTACCAAGATTAGACATCTCAAATTCACTCACCATACACTTCTTAAATCTAGCAAATATGACACTACTATTCCCCGTGAATATAAGATCGTCAACATATAAGCACGCAATGAGAATTTTCCCATTCTCCCCAATTTTCACAAAAAATGTATGCTCGTATGGACACTTTTGAAAATCCATTTTCTGAAAATAAGCCTCAAAACAGCTATACCAAACCCGTGGGGCTTGTTTAAGTCCATGAATAGCTTTCTTTAATGGATAAACCTTCTGCTCATTATCAATCTTAACATAAACAGGGGTTGTTTGATAAATACCTCTTCCTCCAAGTATCCATGTAGGAAAGCTGATTTCCCATCCAACTGGAAGATAGACCACATGTTTTGTGCCGCCAAGGAAATTAGCATTATGATAGTGTCATACCTTGCAACTGGAGAAAAAACTTCAGTGTAATAAACACCATACTCCTGCTTGTATCCCGTAGCCACCAATCGCGCCTTATACTTATCAATTTCACCATTTTCTTTCAGTTTCTTATTATACACCAATTTGACATCAATCATTTTGTGCTTTTTAGGAAGATCAACAAGCTCCCAAGTATCATTCCTTTCTATAGCTTCAATTTCAGCATCAATATCCTTTCTCCATTTTTCTTTTCTAAAAGCATTCTCAAAAGTTTTCGGGTCACAATCTACAAACAATGAAAAATGAGTAATTGCATCATCATTTACATTAATTCTTGTTACCTTATAGTCCCCCATAAATGCGGGCTTTCTGCGAGCACGACGAAGTGACTGAGTTGTATGAGTTTCTTCTAAAGTTGTTGGAAAAGTTTCAGCAGTTGGTGAAATTTCATCAAAAGTTTATAGAGTTTCAGCCGTTATTGGAGTTGAATTCTCTGCACTTTAAGGCATTGTAGCGACTTCTTCGACTTCACTGTCAAATACAATTGGAGTAGACTGTTGCACAATCTAGTTCCATGTGTTTTCTTCATAAAAAATAACATCTCTACTGATCACAATCTTCTTCGTTTGTGGAGTAAGCAATTTATATGCATTTGATGCTTCACTAACACCGAGAAAGATACACCTTTCGCTTTTGTCATCAAGTTTCTTTCTCTTCTCGTCTGAAATATATGCATAGGCAATGCAACCAAAAATTCAAAAGTGATCGAAAGTTGGTTTTCTTCCACTCCAAGACTCTTCTGGAGTCATGTTTTGAACAACAAATGTTGGACTTCTATTCAATACATGAATGCTGCAGTTAATCGTTTTCGGCCAGAATGTCTTTTTCATTCTTCCTCTTGCTAGCAAACTCTGCACCATATTAAGAACAGTTCTATTCTTTCTCTCTGATACACCATTTTGTTGTGGTGTATAAGCAGTGGTGAGCTCCATTAGATTCACAAATATCTTTAAAGACTTTTGAGCAATATTCGCCACGACAATCAGTTTGAAGTGTCTTTATGGCCTTTCCAGTTTCATTTTGTAGATGAGCCTTGAAGGTCTTAAACACTCCAAAAGCTTCTGATTTTTCCTGCAAAAAATACACCAAAGTTTTTCGAGAGTAATCATCTGTAAAAGTAATAAAATACCTTTTAACTCCATTAGAAATTTGTTTAATTGGGCCACATATTTTAGAATACACCAGCTCCAAAAGATCCTTCACCCTTCACGACTTCTCTTTTGGAAATTGAGAACGATGTTGTTTGCTAACAACACATTCTTCACAAACTCGAGAAGGGATGAGAATTTCAGGAAGGCATGCATATCACCATATTTTTCTGTTGGAGAGTTTTTAATCCACTAAAACTCAAGTGACCATATCCAAAATGCCACAACCATGAAGAATATTTTATTTTTTAAAAAAAGATTGAATACTCTCAATATTCAAGGGAAATAACCTTTATGAATTCATTTTCACAATGGCAATAGCTCCTCTAGTAGGACTATAAATCTCACAAACACCTTTTCCAATGAGAATAAAATATCCTTTTTCTTGCAATTGTCCAACACTCAATAAGTTACTTTTTAAAGTAGGAACATATATCACATTATATATTATTTCTTCAAAACCATTCTTTCCTTTAATTTTACTATCACCTCTTCCCATTGCATGTACGGTAGAGAAATCACCAAAACTAACTTTAGAACGAAATCCTTCATTAAATTAGAAAAACAAGACTAACTTCCACTCATGTGATTAGTGCATCCTGTGTCCAGATACCAAACATCTTGCGCGAGTTCTTCTTGTGCTTGTATTGCCGTCAACAAAGTCTTTGTTTCCTTGCTTTCAACAAAATTTGACTTCACGTCTTCTCATTAGGCAGCATAGTAGAGCATTTGGATTGATAATGACAAAATTTATGACATCGATAGCATTCTACCTTTGATTTGTCAAAATTCTTTCCTCGGCCTTTGCCGTAGTCATCATTGACACTAAAATTTCTATCTCCATCTTTATTTCCATGGTCTCCTCTCCCTCTTCCTCTTTCTCTACCTCTACCTCTTCCTCTTGACTTGGAAGAAATAAAATAGAAGCTTTCAAGGCCTGATCTTCAGAAGTTGAATTGCGATTCATCTTCTGTTCATGCACTAGTAAGGAGCTTTGCAATTCGTCAAGCGACAACTCATCTTTATCTTTTGACTCTTCAATAGAACAAACGACATAATCATACTTCAGCATCAAAGAACATAGTATCTTCTCAACAATTATGACATCATTCATCTTCTCACCATGAAATCTCATTATGTTTCCGATCTCCATTGTTGTGGCGCAATAACACATTACAAACTCTCCATCCTTCATCTGTTACGTCTCGAAATCCCTTCTCAAGGCTTGAAGCTGTGCATGCTTCACTCTAGCAATGCCTTAATATTTTTTCTTCATAGAATCCCAATTATACTTAGAAGTTTCTTTACAAAGAATAGTTTCTAGGACGGTACGATTGATAGCCTGAAAGAGATTGTTCTTCACTTTCATTTCTTTCAACTTTTTTGCTTCCAATTCTGCCTTTTAAGCATTCGTCAAAATTTCACCTTCCATCAGAGTGCTGATCTCGTCCTCGACAATTGGACAATACCCTTTGACCGTAAGAAATTCTCCATTAGCATGCTATAATGGTAATAATGACCATCAAAGCGAGGAATCACTGCTTGTATAAAATTATTATCTGATGCCATGAGTTATACGAAAAAGAGGGAAAAGAAGGTTTAGCTGCTGCTATTTTCTTTTCACTATAGAATCGTTGTTTCTTTAATTTTACTGTAGAATCTCACCCTAGCTCAGATACCACTGTAAAAAGATGCACAAGAATGAAGCATATGCAGAAAGCAAAAAGAACTGAAGAGAGTCAATATGCTGAAAGTAACCGGAATTCTTTTTTGACTATTTTTAGTACTCTGCGGCTACAGATTTTTATAGGCACAAAGTGTTAAAAACTTTAAGCAATAAATCTGGAAATACAAACTAATATTAATCCTAAAAAATAGGAACCAAATCCATGATAAACTACTCTCCTAAATACTAGGACAAAGTTGGAAATAGGACTTTATTTGCTAAGAGTTATACTATTCACATAATAATTTTTTTTCAAAAATAAATTAAGTTTCAAGATTTTTAAGAAGTATTTCATGAAAGTGTATTTAACTTCAAGTGCATATTTTTAGAAATAAAACCTAGTCAAATTTTATGACAAGTTCAATTTAGTTTAGTTCTAAATAATTATTTTGAGCAAAGTCTCATATTTGGCTCAGATATTTTACTTATTTATGAGCATATCATATTTGATTCGACAGACAAATAGTTTATTTACTTATAAGCAAATAAGTATATACAAATTCTTTTGGGAGGATTATTTAACACAGAGAGGACACGAGTCAGAAAATTCAAATCCCATAACTACGTGCAGTTGTAGGATTGTTGAGCACACCACTAGATGATCAACTCATTTAGACCAAGAGGATCAAGAGTGGATCACATCAGACAAAGATGTTCTATACTTTGACAAGGGATAGAACAACTCTTCCAACTTAGATTGTAAGTTAGACAACATGAGCTCACATGATGTATGTCGGTTGTAAGAAAATTTCAAATTAAAGATTACATATATGATCATATATGAATTAATGAATATGGAAATTTATGAATATGGAAATTTCTTAGATTTACGGTGCTAGATATGTTTTTAGATCAATCCATAAAAACAATATTTAATATATATCATCAGATGATTAAAGTTTTCTAAAATAAGTTGCCTACTATTTTTTTCACGACACAAAAAATCGAGTCATGATTACATCTACTATAACCAACCAGTTGGTAAGTCAACTCGTAACCTGAAATGACTATTAATGGGCGTTAGGGTAGAATAACAACCAAAATGCAATCGAGAAGTATTTTAACAAGAATAAAAGGAGAAATGAGCGGAAGCAATATATACATAAATAGACAAAACAAAAGATCCAAACCAAAATGTGGAATTCTGTCACAACCCAACTTCTCAAGTCATGATGGCACTTACTATAACGAATCAATAGGTAAGCCAACCCATAACCTAAAATAGAAAGTAATGGATATAAGGGTACAACATTTAGGAAGCAGTAAATTAGAACAAACATAGAGCAATAGGTGGTAGCAAACAAAAACTAGTATACAATAGATCCCTCCCAGAACCTAGAAGTCACAAGTACGAGGGTATGGCCACTATGAGTTTAATATTTCTTTTTGTCATTTCAGATTTAAGATTTATTTCATGAGCTAAGGATTCGTCCTAGTCACATCTATGATTAGTAGAGGCCTTGTCAGAGATAGCTGATGTTCCACTTATTCATTCACGTACTTTATGTTGGTATCTGCTATGCTTCAAAGCTTTGAGAGTTATATCTAAATTCCCATGATCATTCTCTTATGGTATATGTTATAGTGTCATGCTTATGTGAAGTGGCTTGTTAAGGTTCTGTCGAGATCTTATTCGCCATGTCACATCTATGGGCTAGTTTGAATCGTGGCAAACTTGATATTCAGAGTATCAGGTTTCTATAGGTTCTTGGGCTATGACAAGCCGCATCAAGTAGAGTCTTGTTCATGACTGTGAAGTATGCCACATTTATGAATACGAGGCTATAAGGTGTTTAGAAAACTTCACTTCTTTCATTACTCTAAAGTCATGCGATAGAGTTGAACTCTACAAAGGTCTTCCTCCTAACTTTATTCTATGCTTTTAAGAATATACCTCCACGACGAGCTCCCATGAGAAGGAATGTTGGTGAAAATTTGGAAGCCAAAGTTCCTTAAGATCCGGTCGACCCATTGGCCGAGAAAGTTTCACCTGTCGAGTTTGGAGCCGCTTTCAAACTGTTGGCTCAACCTATGACTGCTCAAGCTAATAAGGAGGTTGTATCTTCCGTGAACCCAAATGTTAGTAACAAGGGTAAGAGACTTCACGAGGATGAATCCTTTGGAATTTCATGGGTCAAAAGTGGATGAGGATCAACAAGAGTTCATTGAGGGGATCCACAAGATGGTGCACATCATGGGAGTAACCCTGATGATAAATGCGGATTTTTCCGCTTTTAAACACAAAGGGGTTGCTCAAATTTTATTTGCATCTCAATGGAAGAAATAACGGGCATTGGATGCGGGTCCCCTAGATTGGGACAAGTTCAAAGAAGTATTTCTTCATCATTTCTTTCGCCTTTGAATGAGGGAGGATAAAGTACAAGAGTGTATAAACTTGAGGCAAGGAAACATTAGTTTGTAGGAGTACTTATTGAAATTCACTCAATTGTACAAATATTCTCTGACAATGGTTTCCGACTCTAGAGAAAGGATGAATAAGTTTGTGTCAGGTGTTCCCGAGGTAGAGGTCAAAAAATGCCGAACCTCTATGATAATCAAGGATATGGAAATGTTTTGGTAAATGATTCATGCCTAAAAATCGAGGGTTAAAAGTTAAAGGAGAAGAATAAGGAGTTCAAGAGGTCAAGAAAAGATAGTGGTGATTTCACTCATGGTAGGTCTGGTGGACATGTACTTTCTCAGTTTTGGAAAAAGTTCACCTGTCAAAATTCTTCAAATACTCGGGCTCAAAATTTCAATAAGGATACAATGTCTAACCCTAAGCCTCAAAGGAGGTGGTTCTAGTGGATCTTCATTTCTCACTTGCCAAAAAAGTGGTAAGAGTCATTCGGGGAAATTCTTAGCCGGTACCGATGTTTTCTGTGATTGTGGGAGGAGTTGTCACAAGGTGAGGGATTTCCCTTCACAAGTTAGCAAGAGTAAAGATGGTAGAAAGGATTAGCCTACTGCTTCTTATTTCGGTGGTGTTCCTCGTCAAAACAGATTTTATGCTATTCATACTTGACATGATCATGGGGGTTCTTAGGATGTGGTGACTGGTATGTTGTGAGTCTTTCATTTCAATGTTTATGCATTTCTTGATCCAGGTGCTACTTTGTGTATTGTGACTACTGATATGGCTACGAAGTTTGATGTCGGCCCCGAAATTCTTTTAGAACCCTTTTCAGTCTGTACACATTTTAGTGACTCCATTGTTGCTAGATGATACTATAGAAATTACCTAGTTTCAGTGTCTCACAGAGTCACTCCAGTTTACTTTGTAGAGCTAGACATGATAGAATTTTATGTCATCCTTGGGATGGATGGGTTTCATTTTGTTATGCATCCATAGACCGTGATACCCGATTGGTAACATTCCAGGTTCCAAATGAACAAATCCTAAATGGAAGAGTGGAAATTCAGCACCTAAAAGTTGACTTATGTATTTCCTAAAGGCTAGGAAAATGATTTCTAAAGGTTTTATCTATCATCTTGTTCTTGTAAGGGGTGTGGATTCTGAAACCCTTACTCTTGAGTTAGTTTTGATTGTTAATGAGTTTTCAGAAGTGTGTGATGAGTGGCTGATTTATACTAACTTGAGGCCTTTTTAGTTCAACAATTAATGTCTTCAATACCTATTTACGTCCTATTCTCATAATGTTTCGATGTTTTGTAGCCATGAAGGACAAAGGACAGAGAAAGGATGAATGAATGAGAAAAGAGGCCTAAAACACTAAAAGAATGATCCCAGGCACTCACAAACCATAAACATTGTACCAAAAGGAATCATAATGAAGTATCACTTTCACAAGAAGAATCACATGCATGTGTTAACCCATATGCTTGCCCATATTTTCCAAACAATTAATGCACTATATCCCGTGAGATCACGAAAGTTTTTCAACACTTGTAATAGGGTAGTTGGGAAAGGTAGGATAATTTTTATTATAGTGACTCTACCCTCTTGAAGCTTTAACAAAGCCTTAATTATCACACTTCTCTTCCTCCTTTTGAACACAAAAGCTCACCCAAACTTTCTACTATCAACTTTCCACGGCTATACTAATAAGGAACCCTTTATTATATTAACAAATTGACAAACAACAATATATACACAATAAGCCCTTTTCCCTATTTCTTGTATGAGTGGGTTCCATCTTTTGCCAAATCATCATTGGAAAGAAGTTCTTCATTTTTACATTAAGCTCATACTTTCTCTACTCTTTTCTTTGCTTGCCACACCCTTTTTTTAGGATATTGGCCTAAGTTGTCTTTCAGTTATACATCAATGCTTTAAGACAATTTTGGGTGAAAAAGAGGGCTAGACCAATTCAAAGTGGTTTGGGCTGAGGGTTTATTTACCAAACAAAAGGTTCAAACAAAAATCGGGAAATATGAGTCACACAATTCACAAGGTGGTAACAATATAAGTTCAAAAAAAATTGTTCACTGAAAAAATGATTGTCTATGACCCTTTCCCACACTCACAAGGGCCAAAGCACTTGAAAAAAAGAGGCAAGTTCTATGTTTTCTCAATACATGAAATTTAAGTAAAACCTCAACTCACATAGAACACAAACACAATTGCGAAACAACAACTCTACAACCCTGTAACACCACAAAAGTTGAAAAGTCTAGTTAAGGAGAAAGTTGCAAAATATGTGCTGAAACATTGGTCTACGAGTCCAACCTAGGAACCATAAGAAGTCTAACGGGCCGTAGGAAGTGAATTGTAGAACCCAAGATTGAATTTTGGAAAAATTACGTTCTTGAAGCTTGACCATTACTTGACAGGATGAACTGTAGAAACTTTGACAGGTTGTACGACTGACCGCATGAAGGTTCAAAGATTTTGCCTAGGACCTCATTCCTACGGAAGAAATTGACGGGTCATAGTGTGTTTTACAGGTCTTAGGAAGCACTCGTAGAAATGATCCAAACTTATGAAATTTGGGTTATTAAGTTGAGGTCTACGGATGGAGTCTATGCATCATAGGATGTTCGATGGCCTGAAGACAGGTGTCATAGGATTTTACAATATTTAGGCCCCACTCACTCAAACTACGGTTTACCTGTACTGTCTTTAGGAATTTCTACGGTCTGTAGGTCACCACCGTAGGGCTTGCCGACAGTTATTTTAAAGGTATTTGGATTTTTTCCTATGAACCTAATATCTATACTATGTCGTTTTTCCTATAAAAAGGGGCCCTATAACTGATTTTACTCCAAAGTTCTACCCATTCTCTTTCATTCCCCCCAAAAATCCCTAAATTCCTCTTTAGTTTTCTCTCTAAGGCTCATAAAGGATGTTAGGGTTCTTCATGTTCAAGTCTCTTTCTTCATCAATTGTTTTGGGCTTCAAGATCAAGCTATGTGGGAGTTCATCAATGGATTTCATTCACCCATTCAGTCCCAAAGATTTCTCAAATTCTCCAATTAAATTTCTTAAAATTAGTTAGGTTTTCATTCAATTACCCATGGGTTCTATTTGTATAAATTCAATTATTTGATTGTGATCATATTATGATTGTATTGAATCAATTAAATGATTCCCAATAAATCCATATGAACCTAAGAAGGGTTTGAATTTATGAACAAGCTATGAATCTATAAATGATGTTTTCATAAAAATTATGCATGATTTATGAAAAATGAATTGTTTATGATCTAGGTTTCTTCAATATAAGCATCAATAAAATTGTGAAAGGTTTATCACATTAAGAAAATCATGATTAGTGAAAGGTTTTCTTACACTTGGTATAAAGAGCAACTCTATGATGTTTTTAAATTGGATTAGTAACTTAATTGTGCTTTTTCAGGGATACTGATATGTTTATATTTATGACTAAATCTTTTGGGATTTTACTTGTCACTAAGAGGATATTGAGATGGAGGCTCTCCCGTAAGTAGAGGTCGAGTCTCTACTAGCAATCTTCTTGTCCCTAACTAGGTGCCCCCATAGATTTTTCTTAAGTGACATCGCTAGTGGATCCATCTAAGCTAAAAGTTAAGGTTCTTGCCTTGTCAAGTAAGGACATCTCTTTTCAATGTGGGGGCAAGACACCATTTTCCATGTTATAACTCGCGACAAGGATAAGGGACTTCACTAGGATGAATACTCAAGAATTTTATGGGTCTAAGGTTGATAAGGATCCTTAAGATTTCATTGATGAGGTGTAGAAGATAATGGGTATTATGGTATTGTCTACGATTGAGAAGACGGAGTTTGCTACTTCTCAAATCAAGGGTGTTGCTCAAGTGTGGTTTAAACAAGTGAAAAGTGAGAGGGCTACTAATGCAAGTCCTCTTGAATGGGAGAAATTCAAAAGAGCTTTTCTTGATAATTTCTTTCCACTTATGAGAGCTGCGAAAGTGCTTGAGTTCATAAATCTCCATCAAGGAAATATGAGTGTGAATGAGTATTATTTGAAGTTTACTCAATTGGCTAAGTATGCTCCAACTATGGCTGCTGACTCTAGGGTAAAGATGAGTATGTTTGTGTCGGGTGTGTCCGACATGGTTGCCAAAGAGTGTCGTACCTCCATGTTGATCAAGGAAATGGATATTTTCCGGTTGATGATACACGCCTAACAAATTAAAGAGAAAAGGCTCAAGGAAAGGGAAAAAGAGTACAAGAGGGCTAGGATCGGTGATGGTGACTTTTCTCATTCTAGGTTAGGTGGACATGGGCGTCCTCAATTACAGAAAGAAGTTCTCCGGTCAAGATTCTTCTAATGTTCTGGCTCCTAAGTTTAACAAAGATAGGGTTTCTAACCCTAATAATCAAGAAGGAAATGATGGTAATAAATCTTCTATCCATACTTTCACTAAATGTGGTATTAAACATGATGATAAGTGTTTGGCCGGTACGGATGGTTGCTGTCACGCCCCGAGGCTACCTCCTGGATGCCGACATGGGACCTAGGATCACGAGTGACCCCAAGCTAACCCTTTTGGCATAACATAAGAATACTAAATAAGCTGAATTAGGAAAGTACTGTGCGGAAGCTAAAACATGGTGTAAACTGAAATGATGGGGAATACCCATAAACTATCTGAATAGAGAAAATCTGAGAGTTTAACAACATCTGAAAAGTCAAACTCAAATGCTAAAGATGAATCTAACTATATCTGAAATAAGCCTCTAACTAACTAGAAGTGTTGGGATATGCCCCAACTAAATCTAGCAATACTGAAACTAAAGATTAAATCGAAAGGAAACATGTATGTCATCCTCGGAGATTGAGGACTCACCACTGATACTGCTGAGCTGAAGATTGGGAACCGATCTATGTGTGATCTAGAAGATGAGAACCTGGACCTATATCACGAGAAGATGTAGCGCAGAGTATGCGTCAGTACTTGAAAGGTACTGAGCATGCATGATAGAGTAAAACTGAATAATAACATAACTGAATAAAACATTTAACTGAGCAATGATATGATATAAGCATGGTCCTGTACTGAGAATACTGAACATGAACTAACTGAATGCAATAACCAAGTTTATAACATGCTGAGACTGAAATTTGACTGTAACTGATAACATGGTTAATGCAATAAAATCTGACTGTGAGGGAGCTACTAATAACCGACATAAAACCATATGAGCTAAATGTGGAGTCCGATGTATACGCCCCATCGAGAGGACCCAATATACCCTGCCATAGGTATAGAGGCATGACTGGCGTGATCACTAAAATGATGCCCACAGAGGGGACTTACATCCTATGGGGCACGTAGATCTGGGATAAGTCTACTTCCAACTGATTATGTAAATAACACATCATCTGCTATGTTCATAAGGCGAGCAAGCCTGTGAACATCCTTTGCTAGTTCTTTTCTTTCTTCCTCAACATGTGCTACACTACCCATAGATAGTCTGCTAAGGGCATCTGCTACTACATTGGCCTTACCAGGATGGTAAAGCACATTCATGTCATAGTCCTTGAGGAATTCAAGACATCTCCTGTGGCGAAGATTCAACACTTTCTAGGTGAACACATACTGAAGGATTTTATAGTCTGTGAACACATCTACGTGAACACCATATAAGTAGTGTCTCCAAATCTTAAGTGCAAACACCACTGCTGCAAGCTCGAGGTCATGAGTCGGATAATTCTTCTCATGCACCTTAAGCTGTCTAGAAGCATAAGCTATAACCTTACCTCGCTGCATCAACACCCAACCTAGGCCAACTCTGGATGCATCACAATAGATAACATAACCGTCTGAACCCTCTGGTAGAGTCAAAACTGGAGCTTTAGTCAACCTAGTTTTCAGTTCTGCAAAACTCTTCTCACAATCATCTGACCACTGAAATTTGACCTTTTTTCGAGTCAACTTAGTCAATGGAGAGGCTATGGATGAAAATCCTTCCACGAACCTTTTGTAATAACCAGCTAGACCTAAGAAACTTCTGATATCTGTAGGAGAGGTAGGTCTGGGCCATTGTTTCACTACTTCTAATTTCTGAGAATCCACTCGGATCCCTTCGCTGGATACTATATGCCCAAGGAAAGCAACTGATTGTAACCAAAAATCACATTTGCTAAATTTAGCAAACAACTGGCGATCTTTGAGAGTTTGCAGAACAAATCTCAAATGAGTCACATGTTCTTCCTCAGTCCTAGAGTATATGAGGATATCATCAATAAAGACGATAACGAACAAGTCCAAATACTGCTTGAATACCCTGTTCATTA
The DNA here is from genome assembly GCA_029582245.1 of Solanum etuberosum. Lineage (NCBI taxonomy): Eukaryota > Viridiplantae > Streptophyta > Magnoliopsida > Solanales > Solanaceae > Solanum > Solanum etuberosum. The sequence continues at coordinate 33,274 of JAJONR010002373.1, read as the reverse complement.
AACCCATCAAAGCTGCAGGAGCATTGGTTAGTCCAAATGACATAACTACAAACTTATAATGACCATACCAAGTTCTGAAGGCTGTTATTGGAATGTCACTATCTCTGACACTGAGCCGATAATAACCGGATCTGAGGTCTATATTTGAAAAATGACTAGCACCCTGAAGTTGGTCGAACAAGTCATCAATTCTGGGGATATGGTACTTATTCTTGATGGTGACTTTGTTCAACTGCAGATAGTCAATGCACATCCTGAGAGAACCATCTTTCTTTTTCACGAACAACATTGGTGCACCCCATGGCAAAATACTATGTCTGATGAAGCCCTTATCTAGAAGGTATTTCAACTTCTCTTTCAATTCCTTAAGCTCAGATGGAGCCATTCTGTAAGGAGGAATAAAAGTAGGTTGGGTATCTGGAAGGAGATCAATTCCAAAGTCGATTTACCTTTCGGGAGGAACTCTGGGAAGATCTTTTAGAAACACTTCTGGGAACTCATCAACTACTGGAACTGACTCAAGAGTTGGAGTTTTGGAGCTTGAATCCTTAACCCGAACTAGATGATAGAGATAAACCTTAGAGATCATCTTTCTGGCATTAAGGTAAGAAATGAATCGACCCATAGGCGCTAAGCTACTACCCTTCCATTCTAAGATTGGTTCGTCTGGAAATTGATAACGAACAATCCTAGTTCTACAATCGACTGAGGCATAACAGGAATGTAATCAATCTATGCCTAGAATGATATCAAAGTCTACCATTTCTAACTCTACAAGATCTGCTGAGGTGACTTTCTGAGAGACTGTGATAGGACAATTTCTGTATACCCATCTAGCTATAACTGGGTCACCGACTGGAGTAGAGACTGAGAAGGGTTCTGAAAGAGTTTCTGGACTAACATTGAAGGTTACTGCTATATAAGGAGTTACAAAAGACAAAGTAGCCCCTGTTGTCTTTCCACTGAGTGTACCATATGTGAGCCACATCCTTAAGCTGGTAGGATTCAAACTCAACCCTACCATTACTAGTCACTTGCATCACTCCAAAGATTTTCTTAACCTCATCACTCCAAAGATTTTCTTAACTCCAAAGATTCCTTGTGTAAGCTCTATGAGGAGGCATGATCTGAAACGCATAACGATGAGTTAGAGTGAGATCATACCAACGCACGATAAGAATATAAAGAAAGTGAGGCTTTCCTAAAACACTTTGTAGCTTCCCCCTCATTAAATGTGGTGCACTTCACACCCATGAAAAAGACTCTACTTAGTGCGACTTTTTAGACATCCTAGGGCACTTAAACCTAATGTTCTGATACCAAGTTTGTCACGCTCCGAGGCTAACCCCTGGACACGGATACGGGACCTACGATCATGAGTGACCCCAAGCTAACCCTGCTGGCATAACATAAGCATACTAAATAAGCTGAATTAGGAAAGTACTGTGCGGAAGCTAAAACATGGCGTAAACTGAAATGATTGGGAATACCCATAAACTATCTGAATATAGAAAATCTAAGAGTTTAGCAACATCTGAAAAGTCAAACTCAAATGCGAAAGCTGAATCTAACTATGTCTAAAATAAGCCTCTAACTTACTAGAAGTGCTGGGACATACCCCAGCTATATCTAGCAAAACTAAAACTAAAGACTAAAATCGAAAGGCAACATATCTGTCGTCCTAGGAGAATGATGACTCACCACTGATACTGCTGAGCTGAAGATCGGGAATCGATCTATGCGTGATCTGGAAGCTGAGAACCTGGACTTACATCACGAGAAGATGTAGCCCAGAGTATGCGTCAGTACTTGAAAGGTACTGAGCATGCAAGATAGAGTAAAACTGAATAATAACATAACTGAACAAAGCATCACGAGTGACCCTAAGCTAACCCTGAGCTGACATATCATAAGCATACTAAAAGATTACTGAATAAAATATACTATGCGGAAGCTTAAAACCATAATTAACTAAAAGTGGGGAATACCCAATATTAATCTGAATATATAAAAGACTATGAGTTTAATAAAAATGGGAAGATCAAACTCAAAACTAAAGCTGAATCTAGTACTATGTCTGAAAAAGCCTCTAACTAAATAAAGTTGCTGGGACATGCCCCAACTAATTCTAGCAAAACTGAAAATAGAATAAAAAGACTAAAGTGTAAAACATGTCTATTGTCCTCGAAGTATGACGACTCACCACTGAAGCTGCTAAACTGGAGATCAGGAACTGATGTATGTGTGATCTGGATGCTGAGTACCTGAACCTACATCATGAAAGGATGTAGCGCAGAGTATGCTTCAGTAATTAGAATGTACTGAGCATGAATAATAGGATAAAGCTGAACAAAACATACTAAGCAATAATATAATCTGAACATGTGGAAAATACTGAAAACATACTGAAATGAACTGAACTGAATGCAATGACAAAGTACATGACATCCTGAGACTATATACTGAAATATAACTGAGAACCTGGTTAAATACAATGAAGTCTAACTGTGGGAGCTACTAATAACCAACATAAAACCACGTGAGCTAAACATGGAGTCCGATGTATACGCCCCATCGAGAGGACCCAATATACCTTACCAAGGGTATAGAGGCATGTGTGGCGTTATCACGAAATGTAATGCCTATGGAGGGGACTTATAAACCTACGGGGCACGTAGTTCTGGGACTCTGGGACTATACGGGTATGCTGAGTACTAATCCACTCGGTCTAAGACTACTACCAACTAGAAATGTGAACAATATAACATAACTAAATTATACTGGATAGCTCAATATTTTGACATGCTAACTGAGAATGCAACATTTATAACTGACAATGAAACATTTGAAAACTGAGGCATGTATATCTGTTTAAACTGACCTAGCTAGTGTAATTCACGAACTAAACGAATATACACAACTAGGGTTCTGAATTTCATGCAAGGAACTAAGAAACAGTGTTACAACAACAAGATAATCTAATTTGGAACATTCTAACAGCTAAATCACAACAATTTCTAAAGTTCAAGAATCTCTAGGTCTAGATAATATGAAGGGAATCAAGAATCTAACTGAATTCTAGGGACCTAGTGGATGAAAGTATCCCACTAGTGAAATCCCACATACCTGGTGATGAAATCTATGGAGAAATCCTTCGATTTCGGGGCTAGAACTGAAGAAACCTTGTTGCGTTCTTAGGAAGGGGTTGGTCGACTCTTTCTCCTCTTTACGTTCTAAGTTTGATGAATTTTTGGTGAATGATTGATTAGGTTAGGTTCTAATTTGGTTTCTAGGCTAAAACTTACCAAAACCACGTAGTTTAGGGGTTAAACGACGTAGTTTAGGGGTCCAACGCATAGAGAAAAGACCAAACGACCCCTGACTTAAAAGCTGTCGGGGCCAACTGACGGACTGACCGACGGACCGTTGACTGACCTACGGTCCGTCCTGTCAACCGTCGTTGGCTTTCAGAGAAAGGGGTTCTAGGGTCTCGATCCATTGACCAGGACCACGGCCCGTGGTCTGACCTACGATGCGTGGCTCCGGCCGTGGGTTGTGCCTTAGAATATTCTATCTAAGTTTTTTTGGGGAGGGCTGCAGGTGGTCATCCACAGACCCTACCTACTGTCCGTGGGTCACCCTACGGTCCGTGGGATGTGCCTGTCGGTGGCACTTGTAACTTCTGATTTCCACAAACTGGTACTTCTAGCATACGGGGTGTTACATTATCTCCCCCTTGGGAACAATCGTCCTTGAATGAAGACTAACTAGCTAGAAAATGGAGGAAAGGAGCTGCAAACCCTATCACTAAGTACCGAAAACTGAAATCTGACTGAACTAAGTTCCAAGAACATGCAGATATGCTGAAAATGGAAGTATAACTGAAGGAACATGATACTAAGACTTAATCTATGCAAGAGTAACTGAAAGACTGGAGAGGAACTATTACCTCAAGCTGGAATGGAATCGGAAGGAAAGAGATGAGGATACTTGGCTTTCATGGCTGCTTCTGCTTCCCAAGTAGCTCCCTCTACTGACTGACTCCTCCACAAAACCTTAACTGAAGTGACTTTTTGTTTCTCAACCTTCGAACCTGACGATCAAGAAGTTCAACTGGCACCTCTTCATAAGTGTGACTATCCTTCACAGCCACACTTTCTAACGGTACTATAGATGTTAGATCACCCACACACTTCTTCAACAAGAATATTTGAAAGACCGGATGGACTGCTGCTAGTTCTGCTGGCAACTCTAACTCATAAACCACCTTACCAACCCTTTTAAGGATTCTGTAAGGACCTACATATCTAGGAATGAGCTTCCCCTTCTTGCCAAATCTCATCACTCCGTTCATAGGTGACACTTTCAGGAAAACCCAATCATTGATCTCGAACTCTAAGCCCCTTCTTCTCACATCTGCATAGGACTTCTGACGATTCTGGGCACTCTTTAGTCTATCTCTGATAAGCTGAACTTTCTCCATAGCCTCATGAACCGATTCTGGCCCTATCAAGGCTACTTCACCTACCTCAAACTAACCAACTGGAGATCTACATCTATGCCCATACAATGCCTCATAATGGGCCATCTGAATACTGGAATGGTAGCTATTATTGTAGGAGAACTCTATAAAAGGAAGGTGATCATCCCAACTGCCCTTGAAATTGATCACACAAGCTCTCAACATGTCCTCTAAATTCTAAATTGTACGCTCTGCCTGTCCATCCGTCTGTGGATGAAATGCTGTGCTAAGATTAACCTGGGTACCAAGACCTTTCTGAAATGACTTCCAGAAATGAGAGGTAAACTGAGGACCTCTATCTGAGATAATAGACAAAGGAACCCCATGCAATCTGACTATCTCATTAATGCAAAGCTTGGCGTAGTCCTCCACCGAATCTGTAGTCTTAACAGCCAAAAAGTGAGCAGACTTAGTAACTCTGTCTACTATTACCGAAATGGAATCATGCTGTCTGCGAGTACGAGGTAAACCTGTAATGAAGTCCATGTTGATCACTTCCCACTTCCATGTAGGAATGTTAATCTCTTGAGTCATACCTCCTAGTTTCTGATGTTCTCCTTCACCTGCTGACAATTCGGGCACTTAGCCACAAAATCTGCTATATCCCTCTTCATGCCATTCCACCAAAAGACTTCCCACAGATCACGGTACATCTTAGTGGCACCTGGATGAATAGAATACCTAGAGTTATGGGCTTCTGTAAGGATCTGTTGTCTCAACTCATCCACCTTAGGAACACATAAACGACCCTGGTAGCGAACCACACCATCTCCCCTTGGGAGAAAACCTCAACTATCTGCTGATGAACTGCACCCTTCAATTGAAGCAATATAGGATCACTGTCTTGTTTTTCCTTAACCTCCGCTACAAATGAAGATTCTGACCCATTATGAACTGTCACATCAACATCTAATATATTCATAAGGCAAACTCCTAAGCGAGCAAGCCGGTGAACATCCTTCGCTAATTCCTTCCTTTCTTCCTCAATATGTGCTACACTACCCATAGATAGTCTGCTAAGAGAATCAGCTACTACATTGGCCTTACCAGGATGGTAAAGCACATTCATATCATAGTCCTTGAGGAACTCAAGCCATCTCCTCTGGCAAAGATTCAACTCTTTCTGGGTGAACACATACTGAAGGTTCTTATGGTCTGTGAACACATCTACGTGCACACCATACAAGTAATGCCTCCAATTCTTTAGGGCAAATACTATTGCTATAAGCTCGAGGTCATGAGTCGGATAGTTCTTCTCATGCACCTTAAGTTGTCTAGAAGCATAAGATATAACCTTACCTCTCTGCATCAGCACACAACCTCGGCCAACTCTGGATGCATCACAATAGATCAGATAACCGTCTGAAGCCTCTGGTAAAGTCAAAACAGGAGCTGTAGTCAACCTAGTTTTCAGTTCTACGAAGCTCTTCCAACACTCATCTAACCACTGGAACTTAACTTCTTCTGAGTCAACTTATTCAATGGAGAAGCTATGGATGAAAATCCTTCTACAAACCTTCTGTAATAACCAGCCAAACCCAACAAACTTTTGATATCCGTAGGAGAGGTGGGTCTGGGCCATTGCTTTACTGCCTCAATTTTCTGAGAATCCACTCGGATCCCTTCGCTAGACACTATATGCCCAAGGAAAGCAACTGATTGTAACCAAAACTCACATTTGCCAAACTTAGCGAATAACTGGCGATCCTTGAGAGTTTGAAGGACAACCCTAAAATGAGTCACATATTCTTCCTCATTGCTAGAGTAAATAAGAATATCATCAATAAAGATGATAACGAACAAGTCTAAATACTGCTTGAATACCCTGTTCATTAAATCCATGAAAGTTGTAGGAGCATTGGTTAGTCCAAATGACATAACTACAAATTCATAATGACCATACCGAGTTCTGAAGGCTGTTTTCGGTATGTCACTATCTTTGACTCTGAGCTGAGGATAACCGGATCTGAGGTCTATTTTTGAAAAGTGACTAGCACCCTAAAATTGGTCGAACAAGTCATCAATCCTGGGGATAGGGTACTTATTCTTAATTGTGACTTTGTTCAATTGCCAATAGTCAATGCACATCTTGAGAGAGCCATTTTTCTTTTTTCACGAATAACAGTGGCACACCCCATGGTGAAATACTAGGTCTGATGAAGCCCTTATCTAAAAGGTCTTTCAACTGCTCTTTCAAATCCTGAAGCTCAACTGGAGCCATTCTGTAAAGAGGAATCCAAATAGGCTGGGTATCTGGAAGGAGATCAATTCCTAAGTCTATTTCCCTTTCTGGAGGAATTCCAGGAAGATCTTCTGGAAACACTTCTGGAAACTCACTGACTACAGGAACTGACTCAAGAGATGGGGTTTCAGAGCTGGAATTCTTAACCTGAAATAAATGATAGATATACCCCTTGGAAATCATCTATCTGGCCTTAAGGTAAGAAATGAATACACACATAGGCACTGAGCTACTACCCTTCCATTCTATAACTGGTTTGCTTGGAAACTGAAACTGAACAACCCTAGTTCTACAATCGACTGAGGCATAACATGAATGTAACCAATCCATGCCTAGAATGATATCAAAGTCTACCATTTCTAACTCTACAAGATCTGCTGAGGTGAATTTCTGAGAGACTGAGATAGGAAATTTTTTGTATACCCTTCTAGCTATAATACCTACTGGATTAGAGACTAAAAAGGGTTCTGAAAGAGTTTTTAAATTGACACTGAAGTTCACTGCTATATAAGGAGTTACAAAGGAAAGAGTAGCCCCTGGATCTAACAAAGCATAAACATCCAAATGAAAGACTCGTAACGTACCAGTGACCACATCAGGAGAATCTTCCTGGTCCTGGCGAGCTTGAAGAGCATACAACCTGTTCTGGCGCTGACCGCCACCTGTACTAGATGAAGTACCCTGCTGAGTTGGGTAACCTGATGGTGCTGCTGGAGCTGTAGACTGAGCCCTACTATTGTTACCTCATTTCCCCTGTTGGACAGAAGGGCAATCCCTCAACCTATGGTCAGACTGACCACATCCAAAACACCCTTCTTTCCCTGCAAGACACTCACCCGGATGGTTCTTACCATATTTTGGACAAGTTGGGTAGGTTCTGCTACCTGAAACACTCCCCTGAGACTTAGAGCCTGTTGCCCTACTTTTCTAATCTTGTCTAAACCTTGGAGATGGAGCACTAGCTGATGAAGGTGCTGGAGCTGAAGATCTTTGCTAAAGCTGCGAGCGATTTCCACCACCCAATTTCTGCTGAGAGTACTCATAGTTACCTGTCCTAGCCTTCTTGTTGTCCTTAGCCTGTTCCCTAAGTTTATCTCCCTCAACCTGCTGAGCATGAGTCATGAGCCTAGAGATACTCATATCCTTTAACAACATAGCATTTCTGCACTCTGTCTTCACCAAGTTAGATACCCCAAATAGGAACTTACTAATTTCTGAAAGAGTTTCTTGACTGACACCGAAGTTAACTGCTATATAATGAGTTACAAAGGAAAGAGTAGCCCCTGGATCTAACAAAGCATAAACATCTAAGTGAAAGACTCGTAACGTACCAGTGACCACATCAGGAGAATCTTCATGGTCCTGGCGAGCCAGAAGAACATACAACCTGTTCTGGCGCTGACCGCCACCTGTACTAGATGAAGTACCCTACTGAGTTGGGCGACCTGCTGGTGCTGCTGAAGCTGTAGACTGAGCCCTACTATTGTTACCTCGTTGCCCCTATTTGGCAGAAGGGCAATCCCTCAACCTATGGCTAGACTGACCACATCCAAAACACCCTTCTTTTCCTGCAAGACACTCACCCGGATGGTTCTTACCACATTTTTGACAAGTTGAGTAGGTTCTGCTACCTGAAACACTCCCCTGAGACTTAGAGCCTGGTGCCCTACTTTTCTAATCTTGTCTAAACCTGGGAGATGGAGCACTAGCTGATGAAGGTGCTGGAGCTGAAGATTTCTGCTGAAACTGCGAGCGATTTCCACTACCCGACTTCTTCTAAGAGTACTCGTAGTTACCTGTCCTAGCTTTCTTATTATCCTTAGCCATTTCTCTAAGCTTATCTCCCTCAACCTGCTGAGCATGAGTCATGAGCCTAGAGATATTCATCTCATCTAACAATATAGCATTTATGCACTCTATTTTTACCAAGTCGGACACTCCATAAACAAACTTAGACATCTGCTTTCTCGAATCAGCAACCATATGGGGAGCATACCTAGAAAGTTGGGTTAACTTAAGTCCGTACTCTTGGACTGACGTAGAACCTTGTCTCAAATTCATAAATTCCTGAGCCTTAGCCTTTCTCAACTCTCTTGGAAAGAACCTGTCCAGAAAAGCTCCAGTAAAGCATTCCTAACTCACAGGAGCTGCATCAGTACCCCTGTTTTCCTTCCATTGAGTAAACCAAATGTGAGCTACATCCTTGAGCTGGTAGGATGCCAACTCTACCCTATCATTCCCAGTTACCTGCATCACTCCAAAGATCTTTTTGACCTCATCAATGAAATTTTATGGGTCCTCACCAACCTGCGACCCTAGAAACTCTAGCGGATTCATCTGAATGAAATCTTGAACCCTGGCTGTTGCTGACCCATTATTAGCGTTAGTAGGAACTAGGGCTTACTGATTGTTCTGGTTAGTCACGCTCTGAGCCAAAAGCTGAATCACATTCTGAAACTCTGCATTCGAAACCTCTTGATCTGGGACTGGAGGAGCTGCGTTAGCATTCCTTGCGTTAGCTCTACGAGGAGGCATGATCTAAAATGCATAACGACGAGTTAGAAGGTAGATCATACCCACGCACGATAAGAATAACAAAGAAAGTGAAGTTTTTCCTAAAACACTTCATAGCCTCCCTCTCATTAGATGTGGTGCACTTCACACCCATCTACTTAGTGCGGCTTTTCACACATTCTAGGACTCTTGAACCTAATGCTCTGATAACAAATTTGTCACACCTCGAGGCTACCCTTGGGTGTAAACATGGGACCTAGGATCACGAATGATCCCAAGCTAACCCTGAGCTGGCATATCATAAGTAGACTGAATATATCTATAAAAGTTAAACTGATGCGGAAGCTAAATCATGATATACTAATAGTGGGGAATATCCAAACTGAGCTGAATGTATATAAAAGACTTATGAGTTTAATAAAAACTGAAAGATCAAACTCGATACTAAAGATGGAACTAAACTATGTCTGAAATAAGCCTCTAACTAACTAGAGATGCTAGGACATGCCCCCAGCTAAGTCTAGTAAAATTGAAACTAAAATGAAAGACTGAATATAAAGAAACATGTATATCGCCCTCGAAGAATGAGGACTCACCACTGAAGCTGCTGAAATGGAGATCAGGAACCGATCTAAATGTGATCTGGATGCTGAGTACCTGAACCTACATCATGAAACGATGTAACGCAGAGTATGCGTCAGTACTTGGAATGTACTGAGCATGCAAAATAGGATAAAGCTGAACAAACATACTAAGCAGTAATATAATCTGAACATGATGGAAAATACTGAAAAATACTGAAATGAACTGAACTGAATGCAATGACCAATTACATAACATGCTGAGACTGTATACTGAAATATAATTGAGAACCTGGTCAAATACAATGAAGTCGGACTGTGGGAGCCACTAATAACTGACATAAAACCACGTGAGCTAAACGTGGAGTCCGATGTATACACCCCATCGAGAGGACCCAATATACCTTGCCAAGAGTTTAGAGGCATGTGTGGTGTGATCACTAAATGTAATGCCCACGGAGGGGACTTATAAACCTATGGGGCACATAGTTCTGGGACTATACGGGTACGCTGAACCCTAGACCACTCGGTCTAAGCCTACTCCCAACTAGAAATGTGAACAATATAACATAACTAAATTATACTGGATAGCTCAATTTTCTGACATGCTAATTGAGAATGCAACATTTATAACTGACAATGAAACATTCGAAAACTGAGGCATGTATATCTGTTTAAACTGACCTAGCTAGTGTAATTCATGAACTAAATGAATCTACACAACTACGGTTCTGAATTTCATGCAAGGAACTAACCAATGGTGTTACAACAACATGATAATCTGATTAGGAACATTCTAACAGCTAAATCACAACACTTTCTAAAGTTCAAGAAACCCTAGGTCTAGATAATATGAAGGGAATCAAGAATCTGACTGAATTCTAGGGACCTAGTGGATGAAAGTAACCCACTAGTGAAATCCCACATACCTGGTGACGAAATCTACGGAGAAATCTTTCGATTTCGGGGCTGGAACTGAAGAAACCTTGTTGCGTTCTTGGGAAGGGCTTGGTCGACTCTTTTCTCCTCTTTGCATTCTAATTTTGATGAATTTTTGGTGAATGATTGATTAGGTTAGGTTCTAATTTAGTTTTTAGGCTAAAACTGACCAAAACCACGTAGTTTAGGGGTTAAACGACGTAGTTTAGGGGTCCAACGCATAGGAAAAAGACCAAATGACCCCTGACTTAAAAGCTATCGGGGCCAAACCACGGACCGTTGACTGACCCACGGTCCGTCCTGTCAACCATTATCAACCATTGGGGTCTCGATCCACGGACCAGGACCACGGCCCGTGGTCTGACCTACAGTCCGTGGTTCCGGCCGTGGGTCGTGCCTTATAATATTCTATCTGAGTTTTTCTGGCGAGGGCTGCAGGTGGTCATCCACGGACCCCACCTACAGTCCGTGGGTGGTGCTCTTCGGTGGCGCCTGCAGCTTTTGATTTTTGCAAACTGGTCTTTCTAGCATACGGGGTGTTACACAGAGCATTAGAGGGACTCTGGCCGGAAAACCTTTATTGGATCATTGGACTACCATGTCCATCGGAACTCGAATGTGAAAAGTCACCATCACCAGTCCTTACCTTCTTTGCCTCCCTAGATATTTTCTTAAGTTTCTCCTTTTCTATTTGTTGAGCATGAACCATTAGATGAGAAATATACATATCATGGCTGAGCATGGCTGTATGAAATTCTTTAACAACTATCTCGGACACTCCCGAAACAAACTTACTCATCCTTTCCCTAGGATCGACAATCATAGTAAGAACATATCTAGACAATTGCATGAACTTCAAGGCATACTCTCCCACGCTCATATTTCCTCAACGAAAGTTGATGAATTCAAGAACCTTTGCCTCTCTCATCTCAAGGGGAAAGAACCTAGTAAGGAAAGCAACCTTAAACTTTTCCCAATTAAGAGGACCCGCATCAACCGCCCTCTCTTCCTTCTATTGGTTGAACCAAATTTGAACAACACCCTTAAATTGGTAAGCGGCCAATTCTGCCTTTTCCACTAGTGTCACTCCCATGATCATCAACACTATATACACCTTATCAATGAACTCTTGAGGATCTTCCTCAATCTTGGAACCATGAAAATTCAGATGATTCATCAGAGTGAAGTACCTCACTCTAGTTTCTTCCGTACCCACATATGGGTTCACGGGGACCCGAACGTTCCTATTGGCTTGAGTCGTCATGGCTTGAGCCAAAACATGAAAAGCATCCTTGAACTCTGCATAAGTCACTTGTTCGGCCAAAGGGTCGACCGGAACTTGAGTAGCTTCTAGAGGAGCTTGAGGAGCCTCTCGTTCCACATTCTCATTCACCTTCCTCCTAATGTATGTTCTTTGAGGGGCCATATCCTGAAAAACATCGGGTAAGAATTAGGAGAGAGACATATAGAGTTACACTCTATCGCACGAATTTAGAGTAATAAAAGAAGTGGAGTTTCCTAAATATCTTATAGCTTTTCATTCACACCACACTTATGAATAAGACTCTACTCGACGTGGCTTAAAGACTTCCTAAGACCTTTCTAAATCTTCTCCTCTGAATACCAAGTTTGTCACAATCCAAAGTACACCTAGGTATAACATGGCGTATAGGACCCCGACAGACCCTATACAAGAAACTTAGCATACATAATACTAGACAATAGAATTAATGAATTCAAAAAACAGTTTTATATTATAAAGAGTTTGAAAAAAGTGGAAGTCTAACATAAGTCTCAAAATCATCTAGTACATCACAAGGAAAGTGATTGGGATGTAACCCATACATCACATACAAGTCTGTAACAAAAATTAGATAAATCAATAAAAGAGTCTCAGTCCTCCAAACATGAGGACTCACCAATATTCAAAGCCCAAAAAGCTCAATTAGCCACGAGTGTGCGGAAAAGGAGCGTTGAACCCTACATTAGTGAAACAATGTAGGCACAAGTATGCATTAGTACATGAAATGCACTAAGTATGATAGCAATGCATAAGAGTTATGAAATCACGTTAAAAGGGACTTTACATGACATGCAATGACCAAGTTAAACCATAAAATAACATGTTAGGAAACATAAGAATAATCATGGTCAATGTAAGCTAAACATTTTTAAAACACATTTGAGATACTTTTAGAAAGTAACCTTAGTTCATTATTGTAGGAAGTTTGCCATTAACCGACATAGATCATGTTAGCTATAACAAGGAATCTGGTGTCTATCCCACACCAAAAAAAATGTCTTTACTTGCCAAGGTAAGAACCATAAACTTGAGCTAAAATGAATACACTAGCTAATTTCTATCTAAGACAAACCTACAGTGGCACATAGTATGGGACATGGGTAATCACCGCTAGTGCACTTGCTAAGCATAAATCCAACGACGTAGGGCCTAGGGTGGAAGGTAAAACAACATAGTATTGAGTTAAAATAATTAGGAAAAGACCCAAAAGTCCCTTTAAAATAACTGTAGGACCCCCCCCCTCTACAGTTGGACCTACAGTCTGTAGGTCCTTCCTCTGACCGTACTGGTCGACCGTTGATAGGTTACTGGGACCCTAAAATCCACCCACTTTTGAAGAATCCCATGTACGGTTCGTAGGTCTTTCTACGGTCCGTACAAGCCATTCGTTGAACCCAACTTTGACCCTCAAAATTTCACTAAGTTTAGGACTCACCTACGAGACCTATCTATGACTCGTACAATGGTTGACGGACTATCAAGGTAAACCATAAAAAGAATATTGGAACTTGATTTGAAAATTTTATTTTTCTCAGTTTCTACGGTTGCCATCTACGGTCCGTAGAAGCATCTACGGGCCGTAGATGGGACCCGTAGACACATACACCAACCCAAAATCTGTATTTTCATTCTTTTTCAAATCGGAGGTGTTACAAAAATTGTAACAAAAGCAACATTAACATAAAATTGTAAAATGGAGTCCTTTATATTAAACAAACAATAATGATAATTTAGCATAGAAAACGATAATGAATTGTCAGGCTCAAGAGACAAAAATACACATGTTTCTAAAAGATAGAAGACCTATATTGATATCCCTACCAAGGAACAACCAAACAACAATAGTTGTAATACCGATGAGAAAACAGAAGAAAAAAGTCACACAAACCATTATCAGAAAATGAAACAAATTATTTAAGAACTCATCTAGGTTTCAAGGTTTATTAAAATGAAAAAAGCTTAGATAAACAAATACATGTTAAGAATTCTAAATTTAGACAATATTAACAAGCAATCTTAACTAATAGAGAAAGTAATAAACGGGCAGTTTTGAACCATGCATGTAGAAACTATGCAAGTTTAGACTATTTTCTTAAGTAAACATACAGGAGACACAAGCTTTCTAACATAGTGCATGTTCATCCTTCCAATTTTCAAAATATGAGTTAGAACCAAATATAAAATATTATATAAGACCAATCATCATATACCATAATTTATGAACATAAGAAAATATTTTAACTACTTTTAAACTTTTGAAAACTTCGCTTTGAAAAGAGTAACCCATTGGAGACTATAAAAAGAGGTTTTCAGTATGGGGTAGAATTGGTGGCTACAGATCCCAGCTTGCATGCAGATGGTGTAAACACAATAGATCTAAACTTTGGATAGTTTCCTTTTGGCTCTTAAATAAAAGTTGTTACGTTTAGCATAAAAAGACAATTCAGACATACGATAAAATCTAGGAGAATTTATATTAATTCACCAAAATACTCCGTAACTTCAAGAGAACGGTAAACCTAAGCTCAAGTTATCCTTCAAACAAAATATATAACGTGAAGTGTGAAAATACAACTTATCTTTAAGAAAAACATGATTAAATAAAACAAAATTGCATTACTAAACTCAAAAGGAAGCATCTTTAGACAATTTCAAAAATAGAGGTCAAACTGAATTTCCTTCTAAATAAAGAAGCATGTTACCCTTTTGACAATTAGGTTACTTCAAAAATAAGAAAATATGTTGCTAGAGAAGTAAACATTAAAAAAAATGATTTCGATGATTTGTTTAACATGATTCACACGATACACAAGCTTCAAATTTAGGAGATGGTTTGATCTTATCCTCAATACCGTTAAATCCTATCACTCCTAAGGTATTTCACTAGATTGTCTATTTAATTTGCTCAGTCTTGTTAGTGAAAAGAAGAAAAATATAATATAGGAGTATCTATTTTAGATTAATTTATAAAAGCGAATAAAGAAGTAATGTTGTATTCTTTTTACGATGGTTCTATACCTCAACGAGCCTATATTGTTTGCGAGAAAGATACATATTCTACACAAAGATTGTGAAATACATATCCTAAATCAGAATCTATAAAACACAAGTGAACTGAGGCAACCAATGTAAGAAAATTTCAAGACAGATCAAAATGGGCTATTCTGAAATTTTTCATATACTTTAACAATAAAATACTTAATTTACAGAGTAAATACTAGGTTACAAAATGTTATTCAACACTAAAATAATTAATGTTTGATTGTTTATAAGTAGAAAGATCAAATCCCAAACTAAAAAAAAAGTGAAATTATATCTTAGATCTTAAAAACATATAACATCTTAACACTTACCCGTCAAACAATTTTGAATCTCTAAAACAATCAATCAAATAAATGAAAAATCAATAGCGAAATCAAAAGGAAAAATGGAATCTGGATATGGAAGGTGGAGTATATGTAACACAACTATTAGAACTTTAAAATAGCATAATAAGTACCTTCAATGTAGATAAGCAAGGTGATGTTTGTTCTCTGTTTGATGTAGATAAGGAACTATAGGAAACTTTGGAAATGAAGACCTAGCCGAAAGTGTAGGTTGCCGGAGCTCCCTAGTTTCAAAAACAAAGGTTAGAAGAAAAAGATTTAGACCCTCATAGTAGAAACATGTTTAACCGAAGATACTAACAGATTTAGACCCACACAGATTTAGCGCATGCATTTGAAAAGGGCTAATTAATTATTATAAGTTTGGGATTAATTATTATAAGTTGAGTGATTATCATGAGGGTTCAAACACATTAGTAGCCTAAAATCAAAAGGGAAAAGGACTTGATATACCCTCTCAATTTTGTCATTTAGAGTTGATATACTTCCACGTTACAAAAGTAGTTCACATATACCCTAAACCACCACCACCGCTATAAATAGAAAATTCAACATCAACAGCAAGAAATATACCATCAGAAATTAAGTTTCACTGTAGCTACCGACGAAAAGTTAGTTGCCTTATGTGATTGCGGGTGTGGCTCTGATAAAGGAATCCACATGCACCAGATGCCTTACATCAGCAAGAACATCAAGTTCACAAAGTCCCCGACAGGGTCCTCATGATTTGTTAGGAATCCCGTGCCTGCTAATAAGATATGTTACCCCACCAAAGTTGGCATTTTGGACTCAACAAAGCTGTCGAAACTTCCAACTGAGATTTTCTCACCGAAAAGTAGTTCCCACACCCAAACATTATTTTAACCCAAGATCCACATGGAGGCTCGGAAAGAGCCTAGAATCCTCAAGAATAAGGATCCACACCGAAGGTCCTTTTAGGACAAACTCGATGTTTCGGAGCTAATGAAACCGTTAGAATTGCATAATAAGGCCATCATCCTAAATTTTTGACCGAAGTCAACTGTTCATGATTCAAAAGCTCCAAAACACGAAAACTTGCACAACAACAAAATGAACGACTAGGTGACCTAACTATCAGTCCCAAAAAGTAATATAAATGACTTAGGGTCGCTATAGAAAACCTCTAAAAGCATGGAAGAGTGCAATAAGGAAAAATTACCTGAAGGGTCAATACACTAGATCTGGCATGTTATTGATTGATAATTTTTAAGACAATTTTATTGATAAACATCATAAATTAATTTCCTTTTTTTTTCTAATTCGCAAAACTAATTTAAAATTCACAAAAATAGAAAGGACATGTTCCTTCCAAATAAATATTTCCTTTCGAGCAGACACCAAACATGTACTGAACAATTTTTTCTATGAGCAGGTACCATACTGGTCCAGAAGAGGTGTTTTTCGCAACAATTCAATCCAAAAGTTTGACTATAAATATCTAGGATTACCTTACTTTTTCAGCATCAAAATTTCTGCATCTTCTACATATATTCTTACAAACAAAAGTTTAAGTCTAAGTGTGATTTGAAGACTAATCTTTAAGTTTACTGAAGATATTGAGGTTTGAGATACCACTACGTCAATATCAGGATATCCATTTTATCTTGTGATAGAGTACTCCACAATCTCGAATACAGCGAGCCATAAGACATAGTAAATTATGTGGTTTTGGATATTTATTTAATACGTTTAATATATTTATTTTTCTAGTTTTGTTTGTTCTTTTGACATTATTGTTGAATACATGACCATCAAAATAAAATGGTGCTCACTGAATAAATAAAATTACTTTTTCTTGTTTTTGTATAATTACAGTTTATTTTTCTTACTTGGGAAAATTCGTTACGAATAATTAGAAACACTTGTTTGGTAGTAACGTAAAAGAATATATATACCTGCTCTAGTTTGGACTCCAATTTGGCCCATGTCCATTTAATGTGTTTTTAGTTTCTAAACTACCCGCTTTACGTTGTCCTTCTATTTTTGATAGAGTGGCAATATTAGGAGGCCTTACGGAAGGGAAAAGCCCTAGAGTTATGTTATGTAGTGTACGCAATATGCTTTAAGGTAGGCTACGACTTTTCATTCCTTAGATTGAGCTTGAATATGTAATGTATGTTATTACTTTGTTTGAACTCAGGGTGGGTATCTAGTTAATCATATTTAGTTTTCTAGAAATTACGTTTTAGGCTATTTTATCGTGTTTTCCAGACTAATAGCATGTTGGTTTTATTGCCTAAGATCATCCTTACCTTCTGTTGTGTTTAGGTTGTTGATTGATTTTTAGAATTATTGGCCTTGGTCTAGGCATAGACTAGTTGATTTCCATAGACTTGCATAGTTTGAAGCCGATAGGCCTTAGAATCTCCTTAATGTTGCTTCAGATTGCTTAGCAAAATCAGGTCTGATAGTATTATCCTTTGTTAGACAACAACTCAGTTCAACTTTCCCTTTTCCTTCTATTACTTTATTCTTGTTATCAACTCGGTGTGTACGTAAGTTATTTTTGGCTTAATGGTGATTTTGTATCAACTTGTGAATTAGGAGCTACAATGGGTCCCTAACGCATCTGGAGGTGGTCGTGTTCTGTGGGTTGGACAAGAATTGACTTGGAAAAGGATTTTGAGTCATTGGAGTTTGATTTCTACGGTTTGAGCATGTGTACCTTATTGTTGCTCTTGTTTGAGTCTCCTATTTAATTCTCTTCAGTCGGGTTTCAGTCCCCGATTGTATACTTATCCCTTTGATGAGTTTCAGGTCCTGACTGGGCGACTACCTATCCCTTTGATTAGCTTCAAGTCATGGTTGGGTGACTACCCCCTCCCCCTTTGATCAATTTAAAGTCCTAACGGGGTGATTCTTCTGGGTCCTTGGTGACTTTACCACAGTTATACTCTGTGGAAGGCTGTGGGAGTTTTGGAAATAGCTTTAAGTTCTCTTGTTAGTTTTTAACTCTTTTGTGTACCTGTCGCAATTATGAGGTCCGTTCAGATTTTACTGTAACTTGTGCATGAGTGTACCTAGTGGGCTAATGGGAGTCCAGTTGGGTTTAGATAATTGTTACTTACTTCATTTATGTTCTTAGTACAGTCGTGTTCATTGCTTTTAGAATTCCGCTCTTTGACCTCTATTGTGTTAAATTCTAGCATTTCATATTACCTTTACGTTTCTTGCTCAGTCGTCTTGTGATACCTACTTAGTAACTATTTTTTTAATTCATGCTACACTCTACATCTATTTTGTGATGCAGGTCCGAGCATCAGTTATTAGCGCTAAGATTGAAGCAAAAGTTGCCGCATTCGGAGGCTAGGGTGCGCACATGACGTTCTGGTCTTTACATGCCTCCACTATTTTTTGATGACTAGTCTTTTGTATTTTGAGATAATTGTCCACTTTTGGGACTTGTACTCTTTATTTAGAAGATCTGTACTTGTAACTTCCAGATTCTGGGAGGGATCTCTATTTATGTATATATATTCTGGTTTATTTCAACTTTAACTCTTGTTTCAGTGTTTAAATTGTTACTTTCACATTGTTTCTACCCTCACAACCATAACTTGCCGTTCCGGGTTGGGGGTTGGCTTACCTATTGGTGTATTATGGTAGGTGTCTTCATGAATCGAGAAATCAGGTCATGACAAGTGAGTTTTTTTTTATTAAAGAAAAGAAAAGAAAAAGCCTCATTGGCAGGCTATGACAATAAGCCAAGAAAATTATGGAGGGAGTAAATCACCGTTCCAACACACAATTGATAGGTAATTCTATAGAAATACTTTTAGTATAGCTGCAATATTTTTATGGCTAAATTGTAGCAGTAGCACCCAAACCTTTCAACAAAGGTTTGAACTTTTGCAATAGACACTCTATAGAAACTATTTCTAATTCATTGCTAAAAAATATGTTTTCATAGGCTCAATTTCTAGGTGGAATAAGAGGATTTGATCCTTGCAAAAAAAAAAAGGAATGCAAATGAATATCCTTCGCGAGAAGATTATACATAATTTAAATATCTATTAAATCTATTGTTGGAAATCAACCCTTAGTGAAAAAATATAGTTATCGCCATATATAATCACTGCAAGAGAATAAATAACAACTCTTCACATAAATTACCTACATGAAATGACAATACTGAAAAAATGTATGGGATATAGCCTATTGCTTCTGTTTATGCAACCTGAATAATATAATTTAATTCATACAAATATAATGCCTTAGAGGCCATAAACATACAACCACATTCTTATTTCTTCATCAAATGATATATTTAAATACTAAAAAGGCATTTTCATTGAAGAGTTTTTAAATCCTCTTTCATGAAGGTTTAATACTGAAAAGGTTTTTTGAAAGAAGTTACACTACAAGTCTTTCTATTCCTTAGACCAGTTTTTCTTTCGTTATATGATTTTTTAAAAATGGCTAATGTTATATTCCCGAGAACTTTGAATGTCATATAATGGGAAAAACATAAGATCAAGAGAAGTACTTATATTTTTCTATTCAAATTGGATAATTTTTTCTCTTATCTTGGATAATCTGATTTTAATATAATAACTGATAAAATAATTGTTACGCCCCAAGGCTACCCCCTTGACGTAAACACGGAACCTAGGATCACGAGTGACCCCAAGCTAACCCTGAGCTGGCATATCATAAGCATACTTAAGAAAAATACTGTGTGGAAGCCTAAGACATGAGATAAACTAAATGATGGGGAATACCCAATCTAAGTCTGAATATATAAATTCTGAAAAAAAGAGTTTAGAATACTGAACTATAACTCAAAAGCTAAAGCTGAATCTGTCTATGTCTGAAATAAGCCTCTAACTGACTAGAGATGCTAGGACATGTCCCCAGCTAGCTCTAGTAAAAACTAAAACTAAAATAAAAGACTGAAATAGGAAACATTCTATTGTCCTCGAAGAATGAGGACTCGCCACTGAAGCTGCTGAACTGGAGATCGGGAACCGATCTATGCGTGATCTGGATGCTGAGGACCTGAACCTACATCACGAGAAGATGTAGCACAGAGTATGCGTCAGTACTTGAAAGGGACTGAGCATGCAGGATAGAATAAAACTGAACAATATATACATAACTGAATAAAACATACTGATCAATGATATAAGATGAACATGACGAATATACTGAACCTGAACTAAACTGAATGAAATGACCAAGTACATAACATGTTGAAACTGAATACTGAAATATAACTGGGAACCTGGTCAAATGCACTAGAGTCTGACTGTGGGAGCTACTAATAACCGACGTAAAACCTCGTAAGCCAAACGTGGAGTCCGATGCATACGCCCTATCGAGAGGACCCAATATACCTTGCCAAGGGTATAGAGGCATGACTGGCGTGATCACTAAATGTAATTCCCACAGAGGGGACTTATAAACCTACGGGGGCACGTAGTTCTGGGACTATGAGGGTGACTGACCCTAGTCTAACTCGGTGTTAAGCATACTCCCAATAGAATATATAAATTACAACATAATTGAAATAATCTGGATAGCTCGAGATTCTGACATGCTAACTGAAAATGCAACATTGTAATACTAATAATGAGACATTCAATATCTAAGGCATGTATATCTGCTTAAACTGGCCTAGCTAGTGTAATTCATGAACTAAACGAATCTACACCACTAGGGTTCTGAATATCATGCAAGGAACTAAGCAACAATATGATAATCTGATTTGGATCATTCTAACAGCTAAAACCCAACAATTTCTAACATTCAAGAAAACCCTAGGTTTAGATAATATGAAGGGAATTAAGAATTAGACTGAATTCTAGGGACCTAATGGGCGAAAGGAACCCACTAGTGAAATTCCATATACCTTGTGATGAATTTTACAGAGAAATCTTTCGACTTCGGGGCTGGAACTGATGAAACCTTGCTGCGTTCTTGGAAAGGGCTTGGTCGACTCTTTCTCCTCTTTGCGTTCTAAGTTTGATGAATTTTTGGTGAATGATTGATTATGTTAGGTTCTAATTTAGTTTTTAGGCTAAAAATGACCAAAACCATGTAGTTTAGGGGATAAACGATGTAGTTTAGGTGTCCAACACATAGGGAAAAAGACCAATGACCCTTGTCTTAAAAGTTATCGGGGCCAACGACGGACCTGGTCCACGGACCGTGGTCCCACCTACGGTCCGTCCTGGTCAGTCTTCGATTGGCTTCAGAGAATGAGATATGCGGACCATGATCTACGGACCTGGTCCATGGTCCGTGGTCCCTCCTACGGTCCGTAGGTCTTGTCCGTGGGTCGGGGTTTTCTGGGGGGGTTGCAGGTGGCCAACCATGGACCCCACCTACGGTCCGTGGGTCACCCTACGGTCCGTGGGTGCCACCTGCAACTTCTGAAAAGTCTGCTGGTTAGTCTTTCTAGGATACGGAGTGTTACATTATCTCCCCCTTGGGAACATTCATCCTAGAATGAAGTCTAAACTAGCTGAGAAAGGGAGGGAAGGAGCTGCACATTCACCCTACCACTAAGTGCTAAAACTGATTTCAAACAGAAATAAGTTCGAAGAACATGAAAATACGCTGAAAATGCAAGAATAACTGAAGGAATATGATACTATGACTGAATTCATGCAAGAGTAAACTGAGAGACTGGAGAGGAACTATTACCTAAAGCTGGAATGGAATCAGAAGGAAAGAGATGAGGATACTTTGCATTCATGGTTGTTTCTGCTTCCCAAGTAGCTCCCTCTACGAACTGACTCCTCTACAAAACCTTAACTGAAGCGACTTCTTTGTTTCTCAACCTTCAAACCCGACAATCAAGGATTTCAACTGGCACCTCTTCATAGGTGAGACTGTCCTTCACAGCCACACTCTCTAATGGTACTATAGATGCTGGATCACCCACACACTTCTTCAACAAGGAAATGTGAAATACCGGATGGACTGCTGCTAGTTCTGCTGGCAACTCTAACTCATAAACCACTTTACCGACCCTCTTCAGAATCTTGTAAGGGCCTACATATCTAGGACTAAGCTTCCCTTTCTTTCCAGAAAACCCAATCAATTTGGAACTCCAAGTCCCTTCTCCTCACATCTGCATAGGACTTCGGTGACCCTTTCAAGAAAACCCAATCATCAATTTGGAACTCCAAGTCCCTTTTCCTCACATCTGCATAGGACTTCTGGCGACTCTGGGCTGTCTTAAGTCTATCTCTAATGAGCTGAACTTTTTCCATAGCATCATGAACCGAATCTGGCCCAATCAATGCTGCTTCACCTACTTCAAACCAACCAACTGGAGATCTACATCTATGACCATATTATGCCTTATAAGGGGCCATCTGAATGCTGGAATGGTAGCTATTATTGTAGGTGAACTCTATAAGAGGAAGGTGATCATCCCAACTGCCCTTGAAATCGATCATACAAGCTCTCAACATGTCCTCTAAATTCTGAATGGTACGCTTTGCCTGTCCATCCGTCTGTGGATCAAATGATGTGCTAAGATTAACCTGGGTACCAAGACCTTTCTGAAACGATTTCCAGAAATGGGAGCTAAATTAAGGACCTCTATCTGAGATGATAGACAAAGGAACCCCATGCAACCTGACTATCTCACTAATGTAAAGCTTGGCGTAGTCCTCCGCCGAATCTGTAGTTTTGACAGCCAAAAAGTGAGCGGACTTAGTAACTCTGTCTACTATTACCCAAATGGAATCATGTTGTTTGCGAGTACGAGGTAAACCCGTAATGAAGTTCATGTTGATCACTTCCCACTTCTATGTAAGAATGTTAATCTCTTGAGTCATACCTCCTGATTTCTGATGTTCTACCCTCACCTGTTGACAATTCGGGCACTTAGCTACAAAATCTACTATATCCTTCTTCATGCCATTCCACCAAATGACTTCTCGCAGATCACGGTACATCTTAGTGGCACCTGGACGAATCGAATACCTCAAATTATGGGATTCTGTAAGGATCTGTTGTCTCAACTCACCCACCTTAGGAACACATAAACGACACTGGTAGCGAAGCACACCATCTCCCCCTTGGGAGAAAACCTCAACATTCTACTGGTGAACTGCACCCTTCAACTGAAGCAATATAGGGTCACTGTCTTGTTTCTCCTTAACCTCCGCTACCAATGAAGATTCTGATTCATTCTGAACTGTTACACCAACATCTGAGATGTTCATAAGGCAAACTCCTAGGCGAGCAAGCCGGTGAACATCCTACGCTAATTCCTTCCTTTCTTCCTCAACATGCGCTACACTACCCATAGATAGTCTGCTAAGAGAATCAGCTACAACATTGGCCTTACTAGGATAGTAAAGCACATTCATATCATAGTCCTTGAGAAAGTCCAACCATCTCCTCTGACGAAGATTCAACTCTTTCTGGGTGAACACATACTGGAGGCTCTTATGGTCTGTGAACACATCTACGTGACCACCATACAAGTAATGTCTCCAAATCTTTAGCGAAAACACCAGAGCTGCAAGCTCGAGGTCATGAGTCAGGTAGTTCTTCTCATGCACCTTAAGTTGTCTAGAAGCATAAGCTATAACCTTACCTCGCTGCATCTACACACAACCTAGGCCGACTCTAGATGCATTGCAATAGATCACATAACCGTATGAACCCTCTAGTAAAGTCAAAACAGGAGTTGTAGTCAACCTAGTTTTCAGTTCTGCAAAGCTCTTCTCACACTCATCTGACCACTGGAACTTAACCTTCTTCTGAGTCAACTTAGTCAATGGAAAAGCTATGGATGAAAATCCTTCCACGAACCTTCTGTAATAATTAGCCAAACCCAAGAAACTTCTGATATCTGTAGGAGAGGTGGGTTTGGGCCATTGCTTCACTGCCTCAATCTTCTGTGAATCCACTCGGATCCCTTTGCTAGACACTATATGACCAAGGAAAGTAACATATTGCAACCGAAACTCACATTTGCTAAACTTAGCGAATAACTGGCGATCTTTGAGAGTTTGAAGGACAACCCTCAAATGAGTCGCATATTCTTCCTCATTCCTAAAGTAAATGAGAATATCATCAATAAAGACGATAACGAACAAGTCCAAATACTGCTTGCATACCCTGTTCATTAAATCCATGAAAGCTGCAGGAGCATTGGTTAGTCCAAATGACATAACTATAAATTCATAATAACCATATCAAGTTTTAAAGGTTGTTTTCGGGATGTCACTATCTCTGACTCTGAGCTGATGATAACCGGATCTGAGGTCTATTTTTGAAAAATTACTAGCACCCTGAAGTTGATCGAACAAGTCATCAATCTTGGGGATAGGGTACTTATTCTTAATTATGACTTTGTTCAACTGCCGATAGTCAATGCACATCCTGAGAGATCCATCTTTCTTTTTCACGAATAGCACTGGAGCACCCCATGGCAAAATACTAGGCCTGATGAAGCCCTTATCTAGAAGGTCCTTTCAAATGGTCTTTCAATTCTTTAAGCTCAGTTGGAGCCATTCTGTAAGGAGGAATAGAAATAGGCTGGGTATCGGGAAAGAGATCAATTCCGAAGTCGATATCCCTTTCGGGAGGAACTCTGGGAAGATCTTCTGAAAACACTTCTGGGAACTCATTTACTACAGGAACTGACTCAAGAGCTGGGGTGTCGTAGTTAGAATCCTTAACCCGAAATAAATGATAGATATAACCCTTGGAAATCATCTTTCTTGCCTTAAGGTAAGAAATGAATCGACCCATAGGCACTGAGCTACTACCCTTCTTTTCTATGACTGGTTCTCTTGGAAACTAAAACCGAACAACCCTGGTTCTACAATCGACTGAGGCATAACATAAATGTAACCAATCCATGCCTAGAATGATATCAAAGTCTACCATTTCTAACTCTACAAGATCTGCTGAGGTGACTTTCTGAGAGACTGAGACAGGGCAATTTTTGTAGACCCTTCTAGCTATAACTGGGTCACCTACTGGAGTAGAGACTGAAAAGGGTTCTGAAAGAGTTTCTTGACTGACACCGAAGTTCACTGCTATATAATGAGTTATAAAGGAAAGAGTAGCCCTTGGATCTAACAAAGCATAAACATCTAAGTGAAAGACTCGTAATGTACCAGTGACCACATAAGGAGAATCTTCCTGGTCCTGGTGAGCCAGAAGAACATACAACCTGTTCTGGCGCTGACCGCCACCTGTACTAGATGAAGTACCCTACTGAGTTGGCGGACCTGCTGGTGCTGCTGAAGCTGCAGACTGAGCCCTACTATTGTTACCTCGTTGCCCCTGTTTGGCAGAAGGGCAATCCCTCAACCTATGGCTAGACTGACCACATCCAAAACACCCTTCTTTCCCTGCAAGACACTCGCCCGGATGGTTCTTACCACATTTTTGACAAGTTGAGTAGGTTCTGCTACCTGAAACACTCCCCTGAGACTTAGAGCCTGGTGCCCTACTTTTCTAATCTTGTCTAAACCTTGGAGATGGAGCACTAGCTGATGAAGGTGCTGGAGCTGAAGATCTTTGCTAAAGCTGCGAGCGATTTCCACCACCCAATTTCTGCTGAGAGTACTCATAGTTACCTATCCTAGCCTTCTTGTTGTCCTTAGCCTGTTCCATAAGTTTATCTCCCTCAACCTGCTGAGCATGAGTCATGAGCCTAGAGATACTCATATCCTCTAACAACATAGCATTTTTGCACTCTGTCTTCACCAAGTTAGATACCCCAAATAGGAACTTACTAATTTGTGCCCTGGGATCAGCAACCATATGTGGAGCATACCTAGAAAGCTGGGTGAACTTAAGCCCTTACTCTTGGATAAACATCGAACATTGTCTCAAATTCATGAACTCCTAAGCGTTAGCCCCTCTCACCTCTCTTGGAAAGAACCTATCCAGAAAAGCTCCAGTAAAGCATTCCCAATTCACAAGAGCTGCATAAGTACCCCTGTTTTCCTTCCATTGAGTGAACCAAATGTGAGCCACATCCTTAAGCTGGTAAGATGCCAACTCTACCCTGTCATTTCCAATCACTAGCATCACTCCAAAGATTTTTTTAACCTCATCAATGAAGTTCTGTGGGTCCCCACCAACCTTCGACCCTAGAAACTCTGATGCATTCATCCGAATGAAATCACAGACCCTGGCTGCAGCTGACCCATTATTAGCATTGGTAGGAACTGGGCCTGCTTATTGTTCTGGTTAGTCACACTCTGAGCCAAAAGCTGAATCGCATTCCGAAACTCTGCATTCGAAACCTCTTGATCTGGGAATGGAGGAGCTGCGTTAGCATTCCTAGCATTAGCTCTACGAGGAGGCATGATCTGAAACGCATAACGATGAGTTAGAAGTAGATCATACCCACGCACGATAAGAATAACAAGAAAGTGAAGTTGTCCTATAACACTTTGTAGCCTTCTTCTCATTAGATGCGGTGCACTTCACACCCATGAAAAAGACTCTACTTAGTGCGGCTTTTCAGACATCCTAGGACACTTAAACCTAATGCTTTGATACCAATTTTGTCGCACCTCGAGGCTACCCCTTGACGTAAACACGTGACGTAAGATCACGAGTGACCCCAAGCTAACCATGAGCTGGCATATCATAAGAATACTTAAGAAAAATATTGTGCGGAAGCATAAGACATGAGATAAACTAAATGATGGGGAATACCCAATCTAAGTCTGAATATAGAAATACTGAAAAAAAGAGTTTAGAATACTAAACTATAACTCAAAAGCTAAAGCTGAATCTGTTTATGTCTGAAATAAGCCTCTAACTGACTAGAGATGCTAGGACATGTCCCCATCTAGCTCTAGTAAAAACTAAAACTAAAATAAAAGACTGAAATAGGAAACATTTTATTGTCCTCGAAGAATGAGGACTCGCCACTGAAGCTGCTGAACTAGAGATCGGGAACCGATCTATGCGTGATCTGGATGCTGAGGACCTGAACCTACATCACGAGAAGTTGTAGCACAGAGTATGCGTTAGTACTTGAAAGGTATTGAGCATGCATGATAGAATAAAGCTGAACAATATATACATAACTCAATAAAGCATACTGATCAATGATATAAGATGAACATGAACTAAATTGAATGAGATTACAAAGTACATAACATGTTGAAACTGAATACTGAAATATAACTGGAACCTGGACAAATGCACTAGAGTATGACTGTGGGAGCTACTAATAACCGACGTGAAACCACGTGAGCTAAACGTGGAGTCTGATGTATACGCCCCATCGAGATGACCCAATATACCTTGCCAAGGGTATAAAGGCATGACTGGCATGATCAGTAAATGTAATGCCCACAGAGGGGACTTATAAACCTACGTGGGCACGTAGTTTTGAGACTATGAGGGTGACTGACCTTAGTCCAACTCGGTGTTAAGCATACTCCTGATAGAATGTATAATTTACAACATAATTGAAATAAATTGGATAGCTCAAGATTCTGACATGCTAATTAAAAATGCAACATTGTAATACTAATAATGAGACATTCAATATCTGAGGCAAGTATATCTGTTTAAACTGGCTTAGATAGTGTAATTCATGAACTAAACGAATCTACACCACTAGGGTTCTGAATATCATGCAAGGAACTGAGCAACAATATGATAATTTAATTTGGATCATTCTAACAGCTAAAACCCAACAATTCCTAACATTCAAGAAAATCCTTGGTCTAGATAATATGAAGGGTATCAAGAATTAAACTAAATTCTAGGGACCTAATGGGTTAAAGGAACCCACTAGTGAAATCCCACATACCTGGTGACGAATTTCACGGTGAAGTCTTTCGATTTCGAGGCTGGAACTGATGAAACATTGTTGCGTTCTTGGAAAGGGCTTGGTCGACTCTTTCTTCTCTTTCCGTTCTAAGTTTGATGAATTTTCGGTGAATGATTGATTAGGTTAGGTTCTAATTTAGTTTCTAGGCTAAAACTGACCAAAACCACGTAGTTTAGGGGTTAAACGACGTAGCTTAGGTGTCTAACACATAGGGGAATAAACCGAACGACCCCTGACTTAAAAGCTGTCGGGGCCAACGACGGACCTGGTCCACGGACTATGGTCCCACCTACGGTCCATCCTGGTCAGTCGTCGATTCGCTTCAGAGAATGAGATCTGTAGACCACGATCTACGAACCTGGTCCCTCGTACGGTCCACAGGTCTTGGCCGTGGGTCAGGGTTTTCTTGGGGGTTGCAGGTGGCCAACCACGGACCCCACCTATGGTCCATGGGTGGAACCTGTCGGTGGTACCTGCAACTTCTGAAAAGTCTGCTGGTTGGTCTTTCTAGGATACGGGGTGTTACAATAATACTCAAACAAAATTAATATGATCAAGTATAAAGGATATAATTTTTTATATTTTTCTTCTCTAACTCTTTTCACGCAGCTAGCGGGTATTAAACTAAGATGCATTACTTAATGATCTCAAGGTCATTTTCATATTTGGGCCTCGTATTCATTGTTTAGAGCTTTCCTGTAGAGACTCCCAAACATTTATGACTTGCTGGGTATGACAGTTCGGTCACCGGGTCATTCATTTATTTTTTATGCAAGTTTTAGTATTTTGAATCTTTTGAATCTTGAACGGTCAGTTTTGACCAAAAGTTTAGGAATATGACATCAAAATCAAATTCTGACAATTCCATCAGCTCTAAAAGGGTCACTTAAGACTAGTAGCATGGTCGGCATGACTCCGAACACTTTTAGTGCGAGTCTTTGTGATTCAGTGTTTTAACATTCCTGTTACGGCCTAGGTTTGACTTAAGTCAACATTCTGAGTAAAGAAGCTTGGATGAGAATTTCGTCAGCGCAGTTAGCTCCTAAAATATTTAGATTGGTCTAGAAAGACCCTTTGTTTTGATCCCGAGGCTCTCACACTAATTTTGAGTCCCCTTGTGGATTTTGACTTAAAATGGAATTTGGGTGTGGGACCCACCTTTTTCCAAGATGACCTCTTATTTAAATTTTGACTATTTCATTGAGTCTGAAATATTGAATCTGGTAGGATTACACATCTCGTTTGCGTGTACGGGGTTCCGAATGAATTGAGAACCCCCCGTCAGGATTTTGGAACTTGCCAAAAACAAGCTGATGTGCATCAACTAGTGCAGACCAACTTGCTCTTCACATGCGCGTGCCCCTTGGTTGCGTTCGTGAAGTTCTAGATCTTAGTGCTTCATGACTACATGATACATTGTCGCGATCGCTATGAAGGGTTGACCTTCTTTTGTCATCGCGACCGTGAGACAGGGTCTTTGCGATCGCGATTATCAGCTCTTACACTTCTCTTCATAATTTTGGTCATTCTTTCAAACACTCATCCTTGCCTTGTCATTTATCCTTCATGGTTGCTAAGAATCAAAATATCATTATAATAGGACTTAATTAGAATTAGAGGACACTAATTGTTGAGCTAAATTGGCCTAAAATGAGTGTAAATATACCACTCATCAACACCCCCAACTTAAATTTTTGGTTGTCCTCAAGTAAATCAAGAACACAATTAGCTCAACAAGTGTTTCTACAACAGTCCTCAATGAGATCGAACATGCAAGTGCCATTACAAGACTACTCTCAACAACATGCTACACTCAATCATGATCGAGAAGCTTCAAATGATGACTAGCCGGTCTCAACACAAGCTCAAGCCCACTATAGATTCTTTTTTTTCTAATGCAAGACTATGTTTCAACAAATGCATTCAAATGACCTCAAATCAAGAACAATTCCACGCTCTTACAAAGAAAATCAATAAAGAAATAAGGAATCAATTCAACTCTCACTCTCTCAAGAGAGAAATACATGAAAGGTTCATCCCATAGAATTTCCCTTATTTTCAATTTATCACACAACCTAGTTCATGCAAGATCTCAAAGGTCGTTTAGGCTTGTAATGGGGCTGTGGGTTAAGGTCTGGTCAATTTGGTTTATTTACTTCACCTTTTCAAAGCCTTGTTGCAATCATCTTTACCTATCCTAAATTTCTTTTCACTTTTTTTATTTGAGAACTCAAAGTATGACTTGCCAATTATTTTATGAGGAACCCTCTTTTATTCAACCAGCTCTCTTCTAAATTTCAATTTTTCAACATTGTTCATCACAACATCTCTCCTCTTTTTTTATAAAGAGGGGTTCCTTCTTATTGTAACAAACTTCAAAGTTAAGTCTGATTTCGTCTTTCTTTTTCTTTCACGTGGATTTTCTTCTTCCTATTTTTCCACACCCCCAACTTAGATTTTTGTCCTAAGTTTTCTATATAAACAAACCAATGCTTCAAAAAGGATTTTGGGTGAGATTGTAGGGACAATTTAGCTCAAGGAGTTTCAATATTATTGTCAACAAATGGTTTAGGCTCAAATGGTGTCAAAATGGATGCACACCCTCACAAGGTAGTCACAAAGGATATAAACGTTTGGGTTCCCTCTAAGAATTTTTTGCTCAAGATTATGCCTTAACCTTACCAAGGCTTAGAAAATTAGATTAACAAGGCAAATCCTAGGATTCCACACACATGCTTTCAAGTAAAATCTCACCATACATGGCACTTCAAATACACTCATTTAGCACAACCCGAAAAGATAAAAAACTTACATGCAATGTTCATTGCAAGGCTCAAATCAATACACACTTAGTAAAAATGCAACCACATCGATTTATTTCTTGCAATACAAAACTTTACACCATAATCATCATGAGTACTATTCAAGACATCGATATTGAATACAATCGATCTTCGAATTATTATCAATGAAAACTCAAGCATTTCATGATTTTAAAAAATCACGGGGTGATAAGATATTGAGAGAAAGAGGCAAAGAGAGATAAATACAAAATGAAACACTATAATAGAAATAAAAACAAAATACTACAATCATCAAAAAAATGAAAGTAATAAAATACCAACATTTAATAACAGGGGAATATTGACACAAGTGCACTCAACTCACCAAAAAGGAAACAAGAGTGTCCTCAATGAGAAAATAAGATAAATGATTATGGGAGGAAAACTGAAAATGTCCCCCCTGACATGCTATGCATATGGACTGCTCTCATGAGGAGTCTCTGGAGGAGTGGCATCATCCAGGACATCATTTCCCAGCAATACGATCACATGAGGAAGAAATGTAGCATTATCTGGGGCATCATTTCCCGACAAATCATTGGGAGGAGTGGTGGATTCTGAAGAGACTCCATTGGTGCCAACTGTGGAGGTCTTCTGAAGAGATCTCTACAATGTAGCCTGGACTATCACCTCCTCGGTGTCCTACATCTTTGTATGTGGCAGTGCAATCTTTTGATCATCCTCCTTTCACCTCAACTCATCCTCATCAGTATCTTTGGCTAAGTCATTGTCGGCCCTCTCATCATCCTCATTAACATCATCAGCAACAACATCATAAACTCTCTCATCCTCCCTACTTGGCTGCACACTCTAAGATGACTCACTACTAGGCATAGTCGGTGGCATAGAGGCAGGTGCATCAAGTATAGGAACATCACCCCACAGCATCAAAATGTCTGTAGACCTCAGCTAGACTACATCAACCCTCAAGGCAGCAAGATCATCCCTCATAGTATCAATCATACCTTAACTACCCTCGGGCCTCTAATGTCACAGTAAGGTTGTCCAACCTCACACCGTTGGATTCAATCGCCTTTTCGGACCAAGTCATCCTCTATCTCAAGGGAGCTACAACAATCTTAATGGATATTTATAACAATTTAGGCAACTCAGCCTCGACCCTCATTACCCTCACGTGTGTAGACCGGGCAAGACTACCCATTTTGTATAACAAGGCCTAGGTCAAGGGTAGACAAGAAGTAGGAACCGGGCAGGTGTAACAACAATAGTAGTGGTAGAAATGGAAGTCACAGTAGGGGGCTAAGATATACTTGACTGCTCTACAAAAAGAGCGGATATGATGGCCTCATAAGCCAAGGTAGCTGGATAAAAAAGGGACATTGTGTCTGGCGGTGGCGGCATCCTTCGAGCTACATTGTCTTGTAGATAATCGGCCTTAATCCTTTGGATATCATTAGAGGAGGCCGGGGTGACCCGAAAATCAGTTTTCCACCAAAATGGAACTCTAGCCTCTTCACAAAGCTGTGTGATAAAGACCGAGAATGGGAGTGATGTCTACTCTTGTTTGACCCTCAGTAGCATCTCCTCTTCGATGATAACACAAACATTAATTTCTACCCTACCAAATATGCACCCAACTAACACAACCTTCAGATTCCGGAGGATTGACTAATTCTAAAACGACATTAAATTCCTACTAATGAACCCAAACCAATATTGGGTCGTCACATTCAGAACCTTATTTTCAATTTTCGCCCCTTCAGCTACCCGCGGGGGAGAGGTCTCTAAAATAAGAGGTGCCAACCACTGCTTGAGGGCATCCGAATATAATTTCATCAAAAGCTTGTATTTGTCTACTTTGTTGCATTTGGTGCCCAAAATCTTATTTATTGCACTGGAACTCCATTGTACTTTCTTGGTGCGACCTCCAATTCTTTTAAAGTTCTCCAAACTGTGCCCTTTCTCTTCTTAGGTAGGGCCTTTGTATAGGCTTAGTAGAATTCTGTCACGACCCGAGCCTACACCCTGAACGTGGCCGGCACTCGAGAACCATTGCTGGTCCCCAAGCGAACCCTCATCTTGGCTGACTACAAGCGGAAGACTAACTCAAGCATACAAAAGCTTAAAAATTGAATAAAAATAATATATTCAACTCGCCATAAAATAGGCAACTTAAGT
>JAJONR010002372.1:0-73290 GCA_029582245.1 Solanum etuberosum | reverse complement strand
ATTATGGGATGCCATTCATACATTGCACAAGTATAACTTAGGGTTACCTAAGAGATGGTTCTATTATATTATAATGATTTACATGTTGATCATGCTTGTGACTTATGCTTTTATACTAATGTTCATGATGATTCTCAAACGTGGCATGTAGCATGGTTTTCAACTCAAATGTCCTTTTTAGCATATTTTAAAGGTTTTTATGCATGGCTATCATAGTTAGTCTATTTTTGTACTAACTCATATTTTCTACATTTTTTATAAAGTGTAGGTTCTGGTTCTTAAGGTGATTCTCTATTGGTTCAAGCTTGGATTGACTATTCTTCGAGTTGTGGTGAGTCCTCAAGATTCGAGGATGTATGAGTCATTAGTAGTTCCTTTTCTAGTCATTTTATGTTTCGGATTTTATTGAAGGGTTGTGACCCTATTGTTGATTCAAGGATTGTATTAGATGGCTAATTGAGACAAATTAGACTTCCGCTTGCTTTTATAAAAGACTTCAATTGTATGGATAATGTTTTTAAATTCTGCATCATTTCTTATGTCTTATGTTATGATATGCTTAGTGGCTTACATGGAGCCTGTCGGGGTTCTATGTGGCTTGTCACATCTAGGGGGTACTCCTGGGTCTTGAAAACCACACAAAATTTATGAGACATCCTAGGATCATTCTAAACCTTGTGCTCTGATTACCAAGTTTGTCACAAGCCAGGTGTACCCCCTAGATGTAACATGGCGTATAGAACCCCGAAGGACTCCATACAAGCCACTTAGTTCTCATAACATAAGAAATAGAACAATAAGAGTAAAATCAAAGTCCAAGTCCAAAACATTTTATAAACGAAAAGTGGAAGTCTAGTACACTTGTCTCATCATAGCCATCTAATACAATAGAATGAAATTGGTCCTAGCCCATACATCATGTCTAAAAGAGAAATATATTAAATAAACTAGAAATAATAACTCCGTCCTCGAAGCATGAGGGCACACCAAAGCTCAGAAAATCATGAACTCAACTACTAGCCACGAGACTCGGAAACCTGTCTATCGGACCCTACTTTTGGGAAAATGTAGGCACGAGTACGCGTTAGTATAAAATAATGTACCAAGTTTGATATCCATGTATAAAATAGTCAAAACATGCTAAAAGGGACATTTCGTTTCATGACATGCAATTCACCAAGCTAAACATGATATAAAAGAGTTATAAAACATAAGTCATAAAATCATGGTCAATGCAAGCTAACTTCATCTTTAAATCCTTTGAACTCATTTGAGATACTTCTTGAAGTAACCTTAGTTCATTATTACTTGTGGGGAATTAGCCTTAACCAACATAGAGACCATGTGAGCTATAACATGATCCCCTGGTGTCTCCCACACCGAAAAGGGTTGTCCTACTTGCATAGGTAGAACCATGAACTTCTAGCTTAAGTGGATCCACTAGCTAATCAACCTATGGGGCCACATATTTTATGGGATAAGGAGATTGCTACTAGAAAACCCGACCTCTACTACGGGGGAGCTTCAATTTCATGAGATTGCTTCTAGAAACCCGGCCTATGCTACGGGAGAGCTTCCATCCCATTATCAATATCCACTCGGTGCGAAGTATAAATCCCACGGAATAGTCATTTCTTACTTGACCTCATTATTCATAAAAAGGTGTCCTTGGACAACCAATCCAAGCTACTTCATTAAGGTAACTCTTACTCTTGATTCATTTAGGTGAGAAAGCCTTTCAACCTAAGAATCATTTCCATGTGAGAAAACCTTTCACATCATGCTAGTTATGTGTTTATGAGAATGTCCTTTCAACAACACAACAACAACATCATCATTGGTACTTTACCCTCAAAGCACCCTTAAGACATTTGCATAGATTTCATAAGAAATGCATAAGTCCATAATTTACCTCTTGAGGTTAAAAACCCACTTTCAATCATCAAATCTTAGAAAACGTGGGTTAGATATGGATTTCATCATAAATACATGTAAATCTTGCAATACATGATTTTATAAAACTCTTTCTTGAAGATTAAAACCCCACATCATATGATTCATAACTTGAAAACATGGGGATATCATCATAAAATCATCATATATCATCAATTGATACATAAGAGATCATAATTTAATCATTTAAATAAACATTTATGAGAACCCATGATAATTGAAGAAAACCCTAACTCAATTAGGGAATTCTAATCTTTGAAATTGAGGAATTTGAGAACTCCATGAATGGAAGGAATCCATGGATGAAAACTATCATACCTTGAATCCAAAAGCTAGCCTTCAATGGAGGAATTTATAAAACTCTTCCTTCATCTTCAAGTTTCTAGAGGGAGAAATATTTTGGAGAGGAGATTTGGTCTTCTTTTAGAGTTTTTGAGAGAATGGGTCTTAAATTGGGGAAATTTGAGAGTAGGATACTTATATAGGTCTTTAGATGAAGGGTAAAACTACATAGTATTGAATTAAAATAAATCTGAAAAGACACAAAGGACCCTAATTTACTATTGAAGATGCTGAACATTGAGGCTCGCCTAAGGGCACTTGGCGACTCGCCAAGTGAGCCGTTGGCTCGCCTAATTTTACAGTAAGCCATCCAAGGAGGGAGACCACTTTGGTGATGGGGGTAGGGAATTTGGTGATGCACCGACTGGAATGGCGAGCCCAACTTGGCTCGCCCAAAATTACCGAATGGTGACCAACAGGGACCAAGCCAAAAGGGGAGGAGGATTTATTTGGCGGATCGCCAAGTAGTCTCGGCGGATCGCCTAGTAGACTACAAAGTGATTATTTTCCCTTTTATAAATCTGGGGTGTTACATTATCCATCTGAATTGACAACAATCTATGATGCTCAATGCCAAAATTAAGCCTAGAATGCTAAATCCTCAAATCCAAGCTCAAAAACTTCTATCAAATTGATCAATATTGACCAAGTAGGTAAAACTCTCTCAAAAATGTTGTTCTATATGTTTTCTCTCTCTAAAAATCAATTTATATGTTTCCAAAAAATTTCCAACGTTTCAGTATGCGAGCTCACTCGAGGAAGTTAGTAGGGATCACCGAACAACTCGGCAATCCACCAACAGGCCATCTTCTCACCTTTTAGCTCGACTTTTGTACCCAACTATATTGGAAAATTAGGCGAGAAAAGTTGCACTCGACATTCCATTCAGCGCGTAGTTGAAATGTCCTTTGAGTCGGCAAATTGGTTTTGTTCATGGGGTACTTCGCTAGAAAGTTTGGAGAGTAGGAGGCTCACTCGGAGCATCGCCGAGTGGCTTCTTTGAGCTCCAACTTTTCATTTCTTCAGCTTTTCCTACTTTTTCACTTATTTTCACATCATAATGTCCTTTCCTTGTTCTTAAACCTTCATTGCTGTATATAAACAAATTAACATCAGTTATGAGCACAAAATATGCATTGAGGACAATAATTCATTATATAACGAGCCCTAAATGAGTCAAAATTCCTGACTCATCCATTAGTGGTGAATTTAAACTTATTTAAAGCTCTTTTTGGTGATATTGGCTTGCTTTAGTTAAGAATTGGTGCTATTAATGTAGTTTTTGTTCATATTTGCAGTAAAATGAATGATGAGGTAAGAAGAAACCAAGTGGAAATAATGCAAGAAAAGATCAAGAGTTGAAAATGCAAAATTATGGTAGGAAAAACGCACTCCGCAAATGCGCTCGAAAAAACCATAAACGCGGAGGTCTGGTCAAAGAAGGATCGTGACCGTGAAGCTTGAGTCAACTCAGAACCACTAATGCGTCAAGAAGGTCGTGAATGCGGAGCCTGAATCAGCTCAAGTCCACAAACATAGTCGACTCTCTGCAAACGCAAAGTGTCACGTTTCAGACATCTAGGCAAAGTGGGAATTTCACCAAATTGACACCAAAACCCCTTTTTACACTCATCAGCACTCATATTGTTCATCCATCTATCTATCTTTGGAATTTTCCAATTTTAAAACTCATCTTCTTAACTCAGAGTAGAACTCATAGTGTTCCTATTTTTGGGTTGAGACACTGAAGGCTTGTTGTCTCACAATTCATCTTCAGTTTTGAAGATTGTATTCTTGATAGTAAAATCTCATTTCCCTTTTTCATTTCCTTGCTCTGTATTGCAAGAAATGTGGGTGTAATTATGTATTTGAAATTGGGGTTTAGAAAAATCTATTTGGGTATTTGTTTTTTTCCTCTATTGCTTTTATAATTCCTTGACTCCATGCCTAATTTCATTAAATGGGCTTAATCTAGTTTTTATGCTTCAATCTATGATTTTATATTGCACGCTTGAATCTAGCTTCTGATCTTTATGGGTTGCTCGAAAGAGAATTCGTGAAGTGGAGGATTTGGTTAAAAATCATATCTAGCTTTTAGTCTTAAATTTGAGACAAATATGAGATAATTTAGGTCTACTTTGTTGAATGCTAAACTTGCTAGAAATATGTGTTTAGATTAAGGTCTTGGACTGCTTTGTTGTTGAAATGATTGAGACCAAAAGGAGATATCATGATATAACACTTTGAGACCAAAAGGAGATTAGTGTTGATTGATGATAATCTAGAATATCTATGATTGAATTAACATGGTCGAATTTCAATGAATCATTGAGTGTTGATTAAATTCTGAATTTTCCCAATTTTCATATATCCCTTGCTTGACATCGTCTTTTCCGAAAGCCTTCATTTAAGTACCAAAATCCCTCTTGATATTGATAATCATTTATCCTTAATTCTATGTTCTAACTTTTATCTATTTATTCATTATCTTTTCAATTGCCGACAAATTGTTGCTTGTGGAATTCGATCCAAACTCTTAGTTGGGTATTTTTATCGATGATTACTACTTACTCTTCGAACTTGTTTTGAAGGTTATTTGATCATTATCAGCTCATACACAATTTTTGGGTTCTCAGGGTGTATGCTATCATGACCTCAACTTTTGGTTTATGAGTATCAGAGCTCTAGGTTCACCGATTTCATAAGTTAAAGAGCATGGTGTCTAGTAGAGTCTTTCAGATTGGTACGTAGAAATCCGTACTTATCTTCAAGAGGCTACAAGATACCTATTAGGAGAAATTCCTTTCCTTCAATTCCTTTTGTGCGAATTTTAATATTAAGTAATGCATACCTCTAATGTATTCTCTCTGCACATATGGTGAGGGGTACAGTACCTGCTCGAGTACGAGCTAGGGAGAAATCGCCAAAGCCCATATATGAGCATGATGATGTTATTGAGCAGCAGACTAAGGAGAGGGGACCAGCCTAGCCTCATTTGGTTTTGTACAGCACTCTGATACTTCAGGAGTTGATCATCTGGTTATTGGCTGGATTGGATAGTGCCCCTACTTCTGGTATCCGTCCGGGTACTGCGGGTTCTCCTATTACATTTGGTGATACACCACTAGTTCAAGGGCCTAGTGTGGGATTTCAGACTCCTAGTTGTTCTTCAGTACCTTCTTTAGCACCTTTGAGATTTGCAGCTCCACCTATATCTGCTAGTGCAACCATGACAGTTTCTGAGAAGGAGAGTTTTGAGAGATTTGTTACTTTGGCACCTCCCATGTTTGATGGTACAGCTTGAGAGAAGGCTTATGACCTCTTCACTGAATGCCAGGATAGGTTGTTCAACCTGGGTATCTTAGAGGCTCATGGGGTGTCTTACACTTTTTATTAGTTTTTGGGAGTGGCCAAGGAGTGGTGGAGATCAATTCTTGCTCGTAGGACTAATGGTTCTCTTTGTATGGGTTGGGAGCAATTTAGTGAGGTTTTCTTAGAGAAGGTTTTCCCTATAGCCTTTGAGATTAGCACAGGATGAGTTTGATACATTGGAGCAGGGCTCCTTATCAGTTTCTCAGTATGAGGCTCATTTCTATGTGATGTCTCGTTATGTCATGTCGAGTATTCCCATAGAATTTGAGTGGATTCATAATTTGGTAAAGGGGTTTGTTAATTATCTCAAAGAAACCACAACCTCTCTTTTTCTATCAGATGGTATGTTCTAGAGTATTATTGATCATAGAGGATAATTGAGAGTATTCGGCATGCTAGATAGGGTAGCAGTTCCAAGAGGTTTTGTGCCATGGTAAGTTCTGCGGTCATTCATCTAGAAGTAGAGATTATTCAGGCCAGGGCATTCACAACCCAAATTACACCCTAGACGTGACATGGTGTATAATACCCCGAGAGACCCTACACAAGCCACTTAGCATACATCATACAAGCTAATAGAAACAAGAGAGTTTAATAGTAGCATTTCATATAAAAGAGTTTGACACAAAATAGCGGAAGTCTAACATAAGTCTCAAAGCCATCTATTAGATCAAAAGAGGGATTGGGAGGTAACCCATACGTCACATACAATATCTGAAAGGAAAAGATATAAAAGCAATAAAAGAGTCTCATTCATCGTAATATGAGGACTCACCAATCTTCAATATATATATGAGATCACTAGCTAGGAGTATGGGAGGTAAGAGCGTCGGACCCTACATTAGTGAAACAATATAGGCAAAAGTATGTGTTTGTACATGGAATGTACCAAGTATGATAGCAATGCATAATAGTTAGTAAATCAAGCTAAAAGGGACTTTATATGACATGCAATGACCAAACTAAATCATAAGATAACATGTTAAAAAACATAAGTCATAACCATGGTCAATGCAAGCTTAACATCTTTAAAACATATTTGAGATACTTTTAGAAAGTAACCTTAGTTCATTTTTGTGGGAGATTTACCTTTAACCGGCATAGACCATGTGAGCTATTACATGGAATCTGGTGTCTATCCCACACCGAAAAGAGATCCCCTTACTTTCCAAGGTAAGAACCATAAACTTCTAGCTTAGGTGGATCCACTAGCTAATGTCTATCTAAGACAACCTATGGTGGCACATAGTTATGGGATAGGGATATTGCTACTAGAAATCTAGCCTCAACTACGGGAGAGCTTCCATCTCAATATCCTCTCGCTGCTAAGCATAAATCCCATGGAATAGTCATAGTTCTTTACTTATCTTATTATCCATGGAAGGGCACATCAAGTTGTCAGTCCAAGATAAATTTCAGTAGAATAGCTCATTAATTTGGATTCATCTTAGGTGGAAAAATCTTTCAACCTTATGAATCCTTAATGTGAGAAAATCCTTTCACAACAACAACGATAACATCGATGCTTCACAGTCATAGAAAACTTAAATCATTTATATCAATTACATAAAGAAACATGCATATTTTCATAAATTCTTCTTTCATAATTCAAAAGCTTCATCATATGATCAAAATCTAGAAATCATGGATCATGCATGGGTCCAACTAAATTCAACTTAGAAATGTGTAATTATCTCAATTCATGCATTAAAAGACATAAAACAATCAATTGGATCATAATTGAAAAGAACACACGAGGTTGAATAAAACCTTAATTTCAATTGGAGATTTTAACTTGTAAAATTAGAGAATTTAGGAACCCTATGGAGGAAATGACTCCATAGGTGAATACTATCATACCTTAATGCAAAATGCTCACAATAAATGGTGAATTTGGAGACTTGATCTTGAAACCCTGGCCTTCTTCTTCAAGCTTTAGAGAGAGAAATATTGGGGAAGAACTTGGAGGGATTTGGGGAAATTTGAAGAATGATTTAGAGTAGTTAGATTTTAGGCTTAAAATACTTATATAGGGTCTGGGATTAGGATTAAAACGATGTAGTATTGGGTTGAAATGATAAGGGACAAGACCAAAAAACTCTTAAAAATAACTGTCGAGCTTTCACGAACGGATCAGACCTACGCTCCGTAGGTACTGCTGCGGACTGTCCTGGTCGACCGTAGGTGGGGTTCAGGAACTTGAATTTGGACCTTCAAATGAAGAGACCCATGTACGGTCTGTAGGTCCACTTACATACCGTGCATACCAACCATAAGTCCCAAATTTGAACCTCAAGATTTTACTTAGTCTGAGACTCACCTATGAGACCTATGTACGACTCGTACATTGAATGAAGGACTATCCTGGTGAACCGTAAAAGGGTACTGAAACTTGACTTTTTTGATTTATTCACCCCTCCACTTACGGTTCCCATCTATGTCCCGTAAAAGGATCTACGGTCCATCGGTGGGGTCCGTAGACACAGATACCATCTAAGAAAGTTTGCACTTTACATTCTTTTCAAAGCTGATGTGTTACATTATCTCTCCCTTGGGAACATTCATCCTCGAATGGAATTCAAGACATCATAAGAAGCATAGGAAGAAGACCTAACAACCCAACATAAATGCAATCACATAAATCCACATATCCGAGGAGTAAAAATCGACTCCAAGCTGAAGCATATTGAAAACATCATTTCATAAGGCCTATATGCAACTCATACTCAAATGCACATAAACATGGAGAAATCAATCAACTTAACTCATTTTCTCAAAAATCAAGTTTTCATGAGCATGCATGCATAAAGAATCTTGAAAAGGACTAAGAAATAAGGATGGACCATGAGGAACTAAATACCTAGAGCTAGAGTAGGGTCGGAGGGACCGAGATGAGGATAACGGGACTTCATATCGACCTCAGCCTCCCAAGTAGGACCCTCAACTAACTGATTCCTCCAAAGAACCTTCACAGAAGCAACTTCTTTTTTTCTTAACTTCCGGACTTGCCGGTCCAAAATCTCAACCAGAACTTCTTCATAAGAAAGATTCTCCTTAACCAAACCTTCCAAGGGAACAATGGATGTCGGATCTCCCACATATTTCTTAAATAAGGAGACATAGAAAACCAGATGTACCGATTCCAAATCATTAGGCAAATCAAGCTCATCAGCAAATTTACCTAAACGTCTCAAAATCTTATATGGGCCTACATAATGGGGACTAAGCTTCCCTTTCTTCCGAAACATCATCACACCCTTCATGGGTGACATTTTTAAGTAAACCCAATTATGAAAATCAAACTCAAGTTTTGTCCTTCTAACATCGGCATAGTACTTTTGTCAAATTTTAGTAATTTTCAACCTTTCTATAATAAATTGAACCTTCTCCATAGCCTCATGCACCAATTCGGGGCCTATCAAAGAAACTTCACCCACTTCAAACCAACTTATGGGACACCTCCTACCATATAGAGCCTCAAATGGATCTATACCTATGCTTGAATGATAGCTATTATTATAATCAAACTCAATCAAAGACAAATGATCATCCCAATTACCCTTGAATTCAATCACACAAGCTCTCAATATATCTTCCAAATTTTTGATAGTACGCTCCACTTGCCCATCGGTTTACGGATGAAAGGTCGTACTAAGCTTAACACGAGTACCAAGACCATTTTGAAAAGATTTCCGAAATTGAGAGGTAAATTTGGTACCACGATCGGATATAATGGATAAGGGCACTCAATGCAACCTAGCCATTTCCCTTAAGTACAACATAGCATAGTTCTCAGCCGAATAAGAAACCTTGATTGGAATAATTGTGCCAATTTCTTCATTCTATCCAGAATAACCAAATCGAGTAATGTTGCCCCCAGGTGCGGGGTAAACCAAAAATTAAGTCTATATTCAAATCTTTCCATTTCCAAGTAGGAATACTAATATCTTGGGACAAACTTCCTGGCTTTAAATGCTCAACTATCACTTGTTGACAATTCAAAAACTTAGCCACAAATTCGGCAATATCCTTCTTCATCTCGTTCCACTAATAGACTTCATGCAAGTCACGGTACATCTTGGTGGCTCCCAAGTGAATGGAATATCGGGAACAATGGGCTTCTGATAGAATCTTCTCCCTCAAATCATCAACATTGGGGACACACAAATGATCTTGGTATTGAATTACACCATCTTCCACTTGGGAGAAAGGCTCAACGAATTTGGTTAGGCACTACTTTTTTAATTCAACCATATTCAGATCATGACGTTGCTTGGATTTCATATCCGACACAAAAGACGATTTAGAACAATTATGCACCATAACACAGCCTTTGGTAGAGTTTACAAACTGAACACCCTATCGGGCTAATCTATGAACATCTCTAACCAACTCCTTCTTACCATCCTCAATATGAGGAACAATACCCATTGATAATTGACTAAGAGCATCCACCACCATATTCGCCTTGCCAGGGTGATAGAGAACACTCATGTGATAATCTTTTAGCAACTCAAGCCACGTCCTCTGGCGAAGATTCATATGTTTATGCTTAAACACATATTGCAAACTTTTATGGTCTATAAAGACATCAACATGTACACCATATAAGTAAGGCCTCCAAATCTGCAAGGCAAACACAACCGCTGCTAGTTCTAAAATCATGGGTAGGATAGTTCTTTTCATGAATCTTATGTTTCCTTGAAGCATAAACAATAACCTTCCCATTTTTCATAAGAACACACCCTAGTACAACTCTTGAAGCATCACAATAAACAATAAATTCATCGGATACATCTTGTAATGTCAATACTGGAGTAGAGGTAAGTCTATCTTTCAATTCTTGGAAACTCCTCTCATGCGCTTCAGACCATATGAACTTAACCTTCCTTTGGGTCTATGGAGAGGCAATAAACAAAAACCCTTCAACAAACCTTCTATAGTAACCAGCCAAACCCAAGAAACTTCGAATGTACGAAGGGGATAGAGGTCTAGGCCAAGTCTTAACCGCATCTATATTTATAGGATCTACCTCAATACCCTTACTGGAACAATATGACCAAGAAAAGCCATAGATTTTAACCAAAATTAGCATTTGCTAAATTATGCAAAGAGTTGTTGGTCCTTGAGAACTTTCAACACAATCCTCAAATAATCGGTATGCTTATCCTCACTCCTTGCGTAAATCAAGATATTATCCATGAAAAAAATCACAAACATATCAAGGTATTGTCTAAACACCTTATTCATCAAATCCATATATGTGGCCGAAGCATTAGTCAAGCCAAATGAAATTACCAAGAACTCATAATGACACAACCGAGTTCGAAAAGATGTCTTTGGAATGTCAACTTCCTTCATCCTCAATTTGCGGTAACCTGACTGGAGTTCAGTCTTAGAGAAGTAAATTTCCAATTGAAGTTAATCAAACAAATCATCTATCCTTGGAAGAGGATATTTGTTCTTAATGGTAACCTTGTTAAATTGTCGGTTGTCAATACACATATGGAGTGAACCATCTTTCTTTCGAAAAAAACAAAACCGGAGCACCCCATAGAGAGATACTTGGTCAGATGAAACCCTTATTAAACAAATCTTTCAA
This sequence comes from Solanum etuberosum, assembly GCA_029582245.1. Lineage (NCBI taxonomy): Eukaryota > Viridiplantae > Streptophyta > Magnoliopsida > Solanales > Solanaceae > Solanum > Solanum etuberosum. The sequence goes on along the minus strand of JAJONR010002372.1, from coordinate 62,021 downwards.
TTCCTCTTTTAACTCCTTAAGTTCTATCAGAGCCAAATGATAAGGAGGAATAGAGATAGGTTGTGTATCTAGGAGAAGGTCAATACCATAGTCTATTTCCTTTTCTGGAGGAACATCGGGTAAATCATCTGGAACACTTCCGGAAACTCATTAACAACGGGGATCGACTCAAGAGTAGGGGTTTTGGAACCATATCCCTAACCCGAACAAGATGATATATACAACCTTTATAAATCATTCTCCTAGCTTTAAGTAAAGAGACAAACTGAATCTTAGGCATAGAATTTCCCCTTTTTCCACTCTAGGTTGGGTTTATTTGGAAGCTGAAACTCGACTACTCGAGTTCTACAATCAATAGAAGCAAAAAATGAATGCAGCCAATCCATACCAAGAGTAACATCGAAATCTAACATATCAAGCTCTACAATATCAACATGAGTGACTCTATGGGATAAGGAGGCACGACACTTTCTATAGACTCTCTTAGCCACAATAGATTCACCAATAGGAGTAGAGACAGAAAATGGTTCTAGAAATACATCCGGAAGAATATCTAACCTCATAGCCACATATGGTATCACAAAAGACAAAGAGGCACCCGGATCAAGAAAAACATAAACATCAAGATGGAATACTTTCAACATACCGGTAACCACATCGGGAGAACCCTCTTGCTCATGATGAGTTTGAAGTGCATAGAATGTGTTTTTCCTTGGACCATTTGAACCCGAACCACTAGGCAGAGCTTGCATATCTTCTCTTCCCTTAGCAGTAAGTGATGGACAATCCCTTATCTTATGACCACTCTTTCCACAACCAAAGCAACCATATATGCCGGCTAAGAATTTACCATCATGCTTTCTTCAACATTTAGCATAAGTAGATGATGAAGATCAACCACCATTTCCTCCTTGAGGTTTAGGGTTAGACACCCTATGTTTGTTGAATTTAGGAGCGGGAGCATTGGAGGAACCTGGACCAGTAAATTATTGTCGGAACTTCGAACGACCATGTCTCTCAGACCATGAATGTGAAAATTCACAATCCCTGGTCTTGACCCTCTTTGCCTCCCTAGACCTTTCCTTACGTTTCTCCAATTCGATTTGTTGAGAATGAACCATAAGATGAGAAATGTCCATATCATTAATGAGCATGATGGTACGGCATTTTTTAACCACCATTTGGGACACACCTGAAAAAACTTACTCATTCTTGCCCTACGATCGGCAACCATAGTAGGAGCATATCGAGATAATTGTGTGAACTTGAAAGCATATTCCTTCACACTCATGTTTCCTTGACGAAGGTTGATGAATTAATGTACCTTTGCCTCTCTCATCTCAAGGGGAAAGAACCTATCAAGGAAAGCGACCATAAGTTTTTCCAAATCAAGACAACCCACATCAATCGCCCTCTCTTCCTTCCATTGGTTGAACCAAACTTGTGCAACACCCTTAAGTTGATAAGAGGCCAATTTCACCTTTTCCACCAGTGTCACTCCCATGATCATTAACACCTTATACACCTAATCAATGAACTCTTGAGGATCTTCCTCAACCTTGGAGTTATGAAACTCCGGAGGATTCATTCAAGTGAAATCCCTCACTCTAGTTGCCTCTGTACCCACATTTGGGTTCACAGGGATAACTGCCTCCCTATTGGCTTGAGCCTTCATGGCTTAAGCCAATACTTGAAAAGCAGCTCTAAACTTTACATAAGTCACTTGCTCGGCCAAAGGGTCGACCGGAACTTGAGGAGCTTTGCATTCCACATTCTCTCCCCCATTCCTTGTAGCATATGCCCTTCGAGTGGCCATATCCCAAAAAGCATCAGATAGGGATTAGAAGAGAGACATTTTAGAGTTAGACTCTACCACACAACTTTAGAGTGATGAAAGAAGTGGAGTTTCCTAAACATCTTATAGCCTCGTATTCATCAATGTGACGCGCTTCACACTCATGAACACGACTCTACTCGACGTGACTTATGAGACATCCAAGGACCTTTCTAAACCTTGTGCTCTGATACAAATTTTTCCATGACCCAAAGTACACCCTAGACGTTACATGGGGTATAAGACCCCGCGAGTCCCTACACAAGTTTAGCATACATCATACAAGATAATAAAAACAAGAGAGTTTAAAAGTAGCATTTCATATAAAAGAGTTTGACACAAAATAGCGGAAGTTGAACATAAGTCTCAAAGACATCTCTTACATCAAAAGAGTGATTGGGACGTAACCCATACATCACATAGAATATCCAAAAGGAAAAGACATGAAAGAATTAAAAGAGTCTCAATCCTTGGAACATGAGGACTCACCAATATTCGATATCTATATGAGATCACTAGCCCCGAGTATGGGTGGTAGGAGCATCGGACCCTACATTAGTGAAATAATGTAGGCAAAAGTACGTGTTAGCACATGGAATATACAAAGTATGATAGCAATGCATAAAAGTTATAAAATTATGCTAAAAGGGACTTTACATGACATGCAATGACCACACTAAATCATAAGATAACATGTTAGAAAACATAAGTCACAACCATGGTAATGCAAGCTAAACATCTTTAAAACACATTTGAGATACTTTTAGAAAGTAACCTTAGTTCATTTTTGTGGGAGATTTACCTTTAACTAACATAGACCATGTGAGCTATAACATGAAATCCAGTGTCGATCCCACACTCAAAAAAGATGTCCTTACTTTCTAAGTTAAGAACCATAAACTGCTAGCTTAGGTGGATCCACTAGATAATGTCTATCTAAGATAACCTATGGTAGCGTATAGTTATGAGATAGGGAGATTTCTAGTAGAAAATTGACTTCAATTACAGAAGAGCTTCCATCTTAATATCCTTCGGTGCTAAGCATATATCCCATTGAATAGTTATTATTCTTTACTTAGCTTATTATCCATGGAAGGGCACATCAAGTAGCCAATCTAAGCTAGATTTCATTTGAATAGATCCTTAATCTTGATTCATCTTAGGTGAGAAAACCATTCAACCTTATGAATCCTTAATGTGAGAAAAGCTTTTCACAACAAAAACAACAACATTGATGCTTCACTCTCAAAGCAACCTTAAGTCATATATCATAAAGAAACATGCATATCTTCTTAAATAGGTCTTTCATTATTCAAAAGCTTCATCATATGATCAAAATATAGAAATTATGGATCATGCATGGTTCCAAGTGAATACAACTTAAAAACTTGTAATTATCTCAATTCATACATGAAAAGACATAAAACAATCAATTGGATCATAATTTAAATGAACCCATGAGATTGAGTAAAACCGTAATTTCAATTGGAGATTCTAACTTGTAAAATTGGAGAATTTAGGAGCCCTGTGGAGGAAAGGAATACATAGGTGAATACTATCATACCTTGATGCCAAAATTTCACATTAAATTATGAATTTTGAGACTTGATCTTGAAACCCTAGCCTTTTTCTTCAAGCTTTAGAGAGAGAAATATTGGGGAAGAACTTGGAGGGATTTTGGTAAATTTGAAGAATGATTTAGAGTAGTTAGATTTTATGGTTAAAAGACTTATATAGGGTCTGATATCAGAATTAAAACAACATAGTATTGGGTTTAAATGATTAGGAAAAATAACAAAATGCCTTAAAAATAACGGTCAAGCCCTCACTGATGGATTAGACCTACGGTCTGTAGATCCTACTATGGACTATCATGGTTGACCGTAGGTGGGGTTCAAGGTCTTGAATTTTGACCTTCTAATTACGAGACTCATGTACGGTTCGTAGCTCGACTTACGGACCGTGCATTTAAACTATAAGTCCAAGCTTTGACCCTCAAAATTTCACTAAGTTTGAGACTCACCTATTAGACCTATCTACGACTATTACATTGAATGACGAACCATCTTGGCGAACTGTAAAAAGGGTACTAGAACTTGAATTTTATGATTTATTAACCCCTTCACTTATGGTTCCCACCTAAGGCCCGTAAGAGGACCTATGGTCTGTCGGTGCGGTCTGTAGACACAGACACTAGATAAGAAAGTGTTGCACTTTTCCTTCTTTTTAAATTTGAGGTGTTACAAAGGCTCATAGAGCTATGAGGTAGACGAGTGCAGGCCTCTATTCAGAGTACAAATGGTGTTAGTGGATCTAGGTCTAGTAAGACCGGTCAGGGTACGCATAATGGATCTTCAATTCAAGAAAGGAGTGCAGACTCTTATAGTTACTCTCAGCGGGGTTCAAGTCGTCGTGGTTGTTTTGTTTGTAAGGAGTTTGGGCATAAGGAAAATGATAGTCCTGGATGTGCCTCTTCTACTGTCTAGTCCGGATCCTAGGCTACTCGTTCTATGCCAGCAACAGCGGTATGAGGTACTTCATAGAATACTAAAGGTTGTATCAGGGGTACCAAGGGTGGAGCTCAGGGAGCTCGAGGTATTTCTTGTTGTGGCTCTTAGACTAGTGGTGACTGAAGGAAGTTTATGCTATATTAGGTAGATCCGAGGTGAAGACCTCAAATGGAATGATCATAGGTCCCATCCTAGTCTTTTATCATTCTTATATAGTATTATTTGATCCCAGATTGACCTATTATTATGTGTCTACTTATTTTACTGCGAGTATTGATCATGTGTGAGAGTCTCTTGTTATGCCTATTTTCTTAATGCTGGATCAGGTTTACTGGGGTGTGTAGTGATATTTTCTGATAGCGAGACTTGGGCAGACCCAATTCTACTTTATATGCTTGCTTTTGATGTGATATTCGGCATGGATTGGTTATCTACCCATCATCCAATCATAGATTGTTATGCAAGGACCGTGACCTTAGCTGACTCAAATTTACCTTGATTGGTGTGGAAGGGTGCTCAGAGTTGGTATTCGAAGGGAGTGCTATACTTTCTTAGTGCCCATCATATGATGGAGAAGGAATATTTATCTTATTTGTCCCATGCTCATGATCTTACCAAAGATCCATCTCTATTAGAGGCCATGAGAGTTCATGGATGTGTTTCATACAGAATTACCTTATGATCCTCCAAACCATGATATTGATTTTATGATTGACTTAGAGGGAGGCACCAAGGTCATTTCCATCTCTCCTTACTGGATGGCTCCAAGGAGTTAAAGGAATTGGAGGGCTTATTGTAAAAAAAGGTTTATTTGTCCTAGTGTATCACTTTGGACACACCTGTCCTATTTGTAAAGAAAAAGATGGTAGTATGAAGATGTGTATTGATTATCGACAGTTGAACAAGGCTTCGAGAAAGAATAAGTGTCCTCTTTCCGTCACTAATGATTTGTTTGATCAGCTTCAGGGTGTGTCAGTATTCTCAAAGATTGACTTGAGATCGGGCTATCATGAGTTGAGTGTCTGGGATTCTGATATCCCGGAGACTGCTTTTGTAATACCCCGAAACTAGAAAGTTGAACTAGAGATTTCTAGAGCCTTGTGCTAGAGTTTTAGAGTTTGATGTGAGGGATAAAATCATAAAATGACTTCCTGAACTTAGAATGAAGTTTTTAGGGGTTAGATGTCAAGGTACGACCCCCCAAGGACCACACAAGGGGTCCTTGAGGTGGACCCTAAAAATAGCCAAAAAGATGTCCAAAACAGTGGCCTCCCACGAAGGGCATCCACGAGTCGTGGATGGACCCACGCCCCGTGGGAAAGGGTCGTGGGTCAAGGCCCTTGTTTCCCCTGCTCTTACAAGCCCCATTACCCATCCACGCTTGACCAGCATGGTCCGTGGAACCACCCACGATCTATGGACGAGGTCTGATGGGTGGGGCAGTGGTGAGCTTAAAATATTTTAAGTTGGGGACTTAGGGGTTAATTCCAAATAAGCTAAGGGTTAAGTGGGGACGGTTTATTAGTAATTATAACCCCTATATATACCTAATAGACCCTTAATTAGAGGATTCCAAATCATTATTTTAGATTCACAAAAGAGACCCAATTCCCTAAAGAAATTCTCTCTCTAGAAGTAAAGAAGAAGAAGAAGAAGAAGAAGAGAAGCAATCTAGGTCGAAATTCTCCATTTATGCAAGCTTTGTGAGGGCTTTATATCCAAGGTATGTTAATTTCTTCATCTATGGGTTCTTCCACCCATAGAGCCCCCTAGAGTTTCCCCCAATTTGTGAAGAACAACCCCAATCTAAGCTAGGGTTTCTTCCAATGTGTGGGTTTAGTTAGGTATGATAAAATTGGTTGGATAATACTTGTTTATGGTTAATTTAGTATTGATTCATGATAATATGATGATTTTACATGTTTTTCATGGTTAAACCTAGTCTAATTGATGAATTTGAGTTATGTGGGATTATGCCATGAAAGGTGAAATTGAAGGTTCAAAGGTAATCTTCTAGAATTTATGTTATGAATAGAAAGTGTTCAGGAATATAAGCATGTAAACATGAATTGAACTAGATTTATGTATGAATGATAGATCATGATTAGTAGTGATTGAATTTAGGGTTTTATGATGAAATATGATTAGAATTGCCTATGACTAAGGCTTGTGACTAATATGTCTTGTGATCTAGATTAGTATGATGATTGTAGAGTAAAGCTTGAGAGTAGGGCTTGAAATCATAAATGTTTATCACTAGGGATTCTAGAGTAAGTCTAATGTGAAGAGATAGCTTGCATAGGATCGGTATACTAGAGGTTAGAGTTGTAGTGGAAGCTTTTACCTACATGACCTGCCTAGTACTATATGAATGCATGTATATAGAATGTGAAAGGTCTTCTCACATAGGATGATTCTATATTGAAAGGTTAATCAATTAAACTGAATCAAACCATGTTGGATTAGAATAGCTTGAAGTTGTGACATATGATCCCTTCATGTATAGCTTGACTTGGTAAGACAAGACCAAGATTGGTAGCTTAGGATGGAGGAACCATACTCTCCTAAGGTTAGCTTGAGTTAGCATTGTAGGATGCTCTCATGGTAGCTTGAGTTAGTGATAGTCATGGTAGCCTAGGGTTGAGAACACATACTCTCCTAAGGATAGCTTGAAATTGCATTATAGAATACCTTCATGGTAGCATAACTTAGTTAGGCCAAGACCATTTCACGGTAGCTTAGGATAGAGGACTTATACTCTCCTAAGGATAGCTTAGGATTTAGAACTTATACGCTCCTAAGGGTAGCTTGTATTAGCATCATAGGATGCTTGTATGGGTCGCATGACTTAGTTTATCTAAGACTATTTCATGGTAGCTAGGATGGAACACTTGTACCCTTCCTAGAGTAGTTGGACTTACATAATCAATATGTTCCTATGATAGCTTGGTCTAGCCAATAAGGTGCTATTCTTTGGTAGTCTAGAATGATAATAGTAATCATTGAGTATGATAGCCTAAGGAAGTACTTAGTGTGAATGGTAGTATGGGATGCCATTCATGCATTGCACAAGTATGACTTGAAGTTACTTATGAAGTGTTCTCTTATATAGTGTAGACTTAGCTTGGGTTGTTGCTATAGTTGCCTTCCATGATATGATTGACTAATGGTGATAGTTCCCTTGTCTATATGAAGAAAGCTAAGAATGAGACCAAATGAATGGTAAATATGCATATGGTGATCTCAAGGTTATGCTTAGTGTGAGTAGTATTATGGGATGTTATTCATGCATTGCAAAAGTATGCTTTGAGGTTACTTAGGAGTATAGTACTCTTATGATATAAAAGCCTAAGACTTGACTATGCATGTTGACTATGATTAAGATGACCAAAAAGGGATACTTAGCTTGGGTGGTATTATGGGATTCTATTCATGCATTGCACAAGTATGTTTTGAGGTTACTTGAGAATAGTCCTTTTATGATATGACTGACTAAGAGTTGAGTAAGGCTTATATGATGCTTATGTTGAAGACTTTACTTATGACTATGATAGTTCCTCTTATGCTTATAGTTGATGTTTCATGAAGTATTTTTTATGTTTATGGATTATGTCGTATATTGACTAACCCTTGTGTTATGCTCATATGATGTTGGCTAGCTAACATATTTAGTACATTTTGTACTAACGCATACTTTGCCTACATTCTAATCAAATGTAGGGTTTTGAGATTAAGTTCCATTCTTGAGGCTAAGTTTCTAAGGAGTTGAAGATTTGGTGAGTCCTCATAGCCTCGAGGACAAAACCCACTATTTCCCTTTATGTCTTTTATTTTCATGTTGAGACTATTGTATGGGCTATGTCCCAAGAGTTTTTATTCTAAAGTTGTATTAGATGGTTTGAGACAAAAGTATAGTGAAGACTTCCGCTTGCGTTTTATAAAGACTTCGATTGTATGGATAAAGTTTTAAAATTTGCGTACTTTTCTATTATCTTATGTTGTGATATGCAGAGGGCTTGTATGAGACCCCTTTGAGATCAAGTACACCATGTTACATCTAGGGTGTACCCCTGGGTCGTGACATCTTTCAGGACTCGTTATGAACATTATGAGTTTGTAGTCATGTCATTTGGACTAACTAATGCCTCGACCACTTTTATGGAGTTGATGAATCGAGTATTTAAGCCATATTTGGATTCTTTTATGATTGTGTTAATCGATGATATCTTTGTTTATTCTAAGAATGAGGCTGATCATGTTTATCACTTGAGGACCTTATTTAGAGATTGAGAGAGGACAAGTTGTATGCAAATTCTCCAAGTGTGAGTTTTGGCTTGAGTCCATGGATTTCTTGGGTCATGTGGTGACCAAGGAAGGTATTATGGTTGATTTGTCCAAGGTTGTGGAAGTTCGTGATTGGGAAAGACCTACTTCCCCTATCAAAATTTGGAGTTTCATCGAGTTAGCAGGCTATTATCATTGTTTTGTTCAAAGTTTCTCTTTCATCGCAGCTCTATTGAATAAGTTGACTTAGAAGACTATGGTATTTTGTGGACCGATGAGTACGAGGCGAGCTTTCAAGAACTCAAGGAGTTATTGTCCTCAACACCTATCTTAGCATTACTCGAGGAGGGTGTGGCATTCATGGTATGATGTGATGCTTCGGGTGTTGATCTAGGTGAAGTATTGATGCAAAAGGGGAGAGACATAGCCTATGCTTCTTGACAATTGAAGGTACATGAGTAGAACTACCCTACTCATGATTTGGATTTAGTGGGAGTGGTCTTCGTCTTGAAGTTATGGGGCATTATATCTATGGTGTGCATTGTACAGCCTTTCCCAATCATTGTAGCCTTAAGTATCTCTTTTCTAAGCCAAATTAAAACATGAGGAAGCATACATGGTTGGTATTGTTTAAAGACTATGACATCACCACTTTTTATCATCCTGGCAAGGAAAATGTGGTAGTGGATGCTTTGAGTCGGAAGACACCTAGTCTGGGTAGCTTAGCCTTTTTTAAGGCGGAGGAGAGACATTTGGCTTTAGTGGGTCAGTCGTTGGCTAGACAGTTGGTTCAACTCGATATTCCTGCACCTCACCATGTTTTGTCCTTCGTTAGATCTAGGTGTACATTGGTAGATCAGATTCGTGCCCACTAGTTTGAGGATGACAAGTTGAGAGCGATTTGGGACAAGGTGTTGAGAAGTGAAGCTAATTCAGTGTCTCTTGATTCTGAAGGAGTTTTGAGGATTTGTGGTTGTATTTGTTTTCCTAGTGTTTGTAGTTGGGTGTGTATGATATTGGAGGATGCTCATTATTCTAAATATTATATTCACCCGAGGCAGCAAAAATGTACCACGATTTGAAGCAACACTAATTGTAGATGATAACGATCAACTACACTTCTTCTGATTCAAAGTGTAGGTGGTCGCTAACAACTATAAATCCAATGATGAGTTGGGGTTGATCCCACATGGAGTTATATAGTAAAGAATTCAATTACGAAGTAAGGAAGTGTTCTAATCTTTTGTAGAAGTAAAAGGCAACGCAACATAAAGTAAATCAAAAATTTTAATTATCAATATCAAAGGGGGATTTAGTAACCAATTCTTAACTAAATGCAATTAACACAGGATTTGACCGATTAGAGAGAGGACCTTAGGAGTGTGAGCAATCGAATACTAATTTCTCTTAATGGGTAATTATTAATTGCTTTAAGTTGTTGAATCTCAATGGGTAGGACAGGTTTTAAATATAATAGCTATCTCTCGATCACCTATCATGTTTCAAGTGAGTTCTCTCGAACCTCAACAAGCTTAACAATACGAAACAACCCAATTCCTTAATTAACCTCACTTTCTCAAGTTGGGTTGTAAAGACATCTTTCTCAAGCAAGCATAGAGAGCAAAGCTAGAACTGCCTTTGCAACTTTAGTTCATCAATTAAAACATGAATAAACAATTAAACCCATTTCAAAACAACATTAAATCCAGCAATTAACAATACGCATAAGCTAATTTATGTATTTGATCACATGATCACACCCCTAAGGGTTAGGGTTTTAGCCAAATATTGCAAAAAGTAAGAAATCGTTACCAAAATGATTATCCATCCAAATTGTTAACAATCAGCAATGCTCAATGCCAAAATTAAGACTAGAATCCTAAACACTTAAATCCAAGCTCAAATCCTCTCCAAAAGTGTTCAATAATGTAAAAGTATGTAAAAATCTATATAAACTGGGTAATATACTGTCTGGGAACTCATTTTCTCTTTTCAAAAAAATCAATTTATACATTTCCTAAAACATCCCAAAATCTCAGCATGAAGTCTACTTGGCGATATTAGTCGAGATCACCGAACGACTCGGTGATCCATCGAAGTGCATGTCTTCTCGTCTTTTATCTTGACTCCTATGTACAATTGTTCTGGAAGATTTGGTGAGTTGGGTCAATGTCGTCGTTCCATTCGGCGCGTTGCTGAAGTGCATTTTAACTCGCCGAGTTTTCTTGATCCATGGGCTACTTCACTAGAATATTTGGCGAGCTAGATACTCACTTGGCGAGTCGGCGAGTCGGCGAGTGGCTTTTGCGAGCTTCAGCTTTTCTTTTATTCAATTTTTCCACCTTTTTTTCTCCTTTTCGCATCTTAATGTCCTTGACTAGTTCTTAGGCCTTCATTGTTGCATATAAACACATTAACATTAGTTATGAGCACAAAATAGGCATTGAGGATACTAATTCATTGGATAATGAGCCCTAAATGAGTCAAAATTCCCAACTCATCAACACCCCTAACTTAAACTTTTGCTTGTCCTCGAGTAAAACACAAGATCGATCAGGCCAATAGGGATGTCTACAAGTAGTGCTCCTTGAGACTCAACATGAATGCACACAAGGTTCAATCCACACATGCAATGTTCAATTGTGCACTAATAGTTTAAAACTGTGACTAGCCATCATCAAATAAAATTCAAGCTCACTATGCTCACTTCAAATGCAAATTCATGCTCAACAAGAGTATTTGAATTCCCTCACATCAAGAATGATTCCATGCTCTCACAAAGCAAATCAAGTATTACAAATAAGGAATCAAAATTAAATCTCACACTCCCAATGAGAAAAACATGCACGACTTTACCCATAGGCTTGCCCGTATTTTCCAACTAACACATCACTCGGCTCAAGCAAGATCAAACAGGTCTTTCACGGCTTGTCATTGGGCTGAGGGTATGGGTATGATTATTTTGGCTTAGTGACTTCTACCTTCATAAAGCATGACTCAAATTTCACTTCTTTTCCTTTTATTTCATTCTTTTCATCTTCACAACTCATCCTTGGCTATTCATAGCACATAAAAATTATGTTCTAGTTCATCAGACGCCCCTTTTATTTCCACAACATTGCACAATACAAATTTATCATCTCTTTGCTTTCTTTTTCTCTTTCCACCTTGTTTTTATATGGAGGGGTTCCATTATTTTTCCACACATGCCTTAAAGGATGAATGTCATGACTTATTGCTCAATTTCCTCCTCATTCTTACCACACCCCTAACTTAGGTTTTGGCCTAAGTTAGTTATTAAAGAAAACCAATGTTTCACGAAGGTTTTAGGTTGGGAGGACAAGGTCATTTGCGTTCATGCTTCATTCGAAGAAAAGTTTAGGCTCAAATGGTGTCAATCTAGGTTCACACACTCACAAGGTTGTCATACAAGGGTATAGCTATTAGGCTCACTCTAAAATATTTATGCCTAAGATCATTTCCTTCATTCACCAATGCTATTCAATTGAACCAATAGGACAAGTTCTATGTATCATCATGCACACATTTCAAGTAAGCCTCACCACACATGGCAGTCAACACAATTATCGATCATGATTCTACAAATTAAGCTTGCATGCAATGATCATTTCAAGACTCACTTCGACAATCCAACAAGTCACAATGAGATGCTAAGGGTTCACACATGACTTATGCAACTCAAATTGCCTCATTAGACTTGCACAAAAATATCATTCATCAATAGCACTATTTAAGTCATCGGTATTGACCACAACCGACACTCGAATGTACATGAGAACATTTGCAACATTCACGATCAATAAAACAACAGAGATACCAATGAATCAAAGCCAACATTCACTATTTAAAGCAACATGGAGATGTTTTCAAACTGGAAACAACAAAAACAACAAACATATCCCAAAAATGAAATGAAAACAAAATACAACCAAAAGGGTAGGTAGTTAGATACCTTCACCCCCACCAAAAAGAACTACGCAATATCCTCAATGAGATATAAGAACTGAATGTATCAAAATGGAATAAAATGAAGGGAGAGTAAAAATCCCCCTGTCAGGCTAGGTTGGTGGGTAACTCTGTGTATCTGGGGTGGCCTCAACCTGGCCATCGGTGCCTAGCTCGACTCCAGCACTGGAGGTCTGTGAAACTAACTCCTCTGTGGGATGAGACCCACTAGAGCCTATCATGGACGTGTCGCGTAGTGAGGTCTCTGTGGCCACCCATACCAAGTTACCCTCCAAATCCTATAAATCCTCAAACACTACCTCATCACGATCCTCTAGCTCCTCCTAATTCGTCCCTGTTGTGTGAGACTCTCAATCATCATCACCTGCAGCAGCATCTCCGGCCACAGTAGCCGGAGGAATCACAGAAACAGCTGGGACTGCAGGAAACTCAGAATTGGGGTCCTTGAGGATATCTACACCACCCCCACAGCATTGATATGTCAATAGGTTTCAGCTAATCCACATCTCGATGCAAATTGGTAATATCAGCCTTTAATGTTTCCAGATCTACAGAGCCACGGCCTGACTTCTCAGATACCTCAACTCGAGAATTGAGGGCATCCAATTCCAATCCATGGGCCATGATCATCTCCCGTTGTACTCTCAATTCCTCTCGAATAGGAGCCAATGTCATAGCTATCACTCAATCAATTATAGATGGTACAGCGGCCTCAACCCTTGAGGCCCTCACATCGGTTGAATAGGCAAGGATGACGACTTTGTACAGCATAGTCTGGGTCAATAGGGGACGGGAAGAAGAAGCAGTAGCAGGAGAAATAGAAGGTGAGGGAGCAGGTATACCTGAGGGTTCGTCTGCCTGAGTGGGTTGAGTAGTGCCGGCCTCCATGGAATCTACATCCACAACTGGGGATGTTTATACTGGGGCTTTTTTCCTCCTCTCAGCCTCATCCTTCATATATTTTGTTTCAAATTTCTAAATGTGACAAGGCAGGAGTCACCTCAGCATCAGTCTTCTCCACAAAGGGCACACCAGCTCAGCGACACAAATCGCTCATAAGAACTTGAAATGGCAACGAGGTTTGATTTTGTTTGGCCATCATAGTCATCTTCTGTGCAATCATATCTCCCAGATTCAGTCGCTCCCTGTCAAGAATACACCTCAGAAGTGTAGCTTTCGGATGGCGGATGATAGACTCATTTTGTAATGGCATTAGGGTACTGCTAACATATCCAAACCAATATCAGGCTGCAATCTTCAAATCCTTCTTCTCTATCACAGCTCCCGCCTCTATCCAAGGAGGTCTGATATCACTCACCAATGGGGCAAGCCACCCCTTCAATTCATCTAACATCTTGATTTTGACCATGTTGGCCAAAGAGTGAATAGTGCAGACTATGCAGTTTAACTGATCATTAATATCCATCTAACTGCACTTTACCCTCTTACCCCGCACCTCAACATAGTTGATAGGTTCCATTGACCCAGCTTTCTTCTTCCCTTTCATGATCAAATTTCCATTGCCTTCATAAAATTCTTGAACCCATGAAGGTACATACGGATTTTGGGGCATTGTGAACTATTGGAATTTGTGGAAACACATCGTCTCCCACACAACTGGATACCTATCCACCACACCATTTGTAGGCAACCGCTTCTCCTCCAAAATAATCCGCAAGCCTGCTTCTTTCAGTCGATTTATAGACCGAGGAGGATGTGCTGGGGCCGGGGACACTTGATGTGCCTGAGAGACTTGAGGTGCTGGAGGCGTCGGAAGTGCAGGAAGTCTGGCCAATGGATGATGAACTGCTTTAGAATGCAACTCTGATCACCTCCGTTTGAGAAACTCTCCCTCTGATGCCGGTGTGTGTACTGGAGTCCTGGGCCCCACAGCTTCCTCACCTTCAGACCCAGAGGAGGTGAGATGGGTGGAGTCGATGCCCATACTATCTGATGAACTCGAACTCAAACTTGAACTTGTTCCCACCTGCTTCTTCCCTTTGCCCTTAACACTCTCCTGGGGAGGTTTAGGACGAGTAGCTCGGGGAGGTGCAACCTCCGCTGTCACTACAACCCCTTTAGCCTTGTTGCGGGGTGGTGGATCATTTGTTGGTACTTTAGGTCTGGCCATATCTGTAAAACAATACCAACGAGAACAAATTGCAGTTGCAAAGGGTTAGTGAAATAACATTTTCAAAAAGTTGCAGGAAAACTCATCGAACCCATTCGGTGAGAAAAAGGGAACACGCCGAAAGTTACTAAAAACTCAGAATGAATTCAGCCCAAAAAGGCGAGATCAAAAACCATTCGGCGATACGCGGAGTTCAGTCGGCGATCAGCGAATGCCCCACCAAATGTTATAGAAATAATCAGCAAAAATGCAAGTCAGAAAGGAGAGACCAAAGCTATTCGGTGAGTCGTCGAGTTTACTCGGCAAGCACGCGAGCACAAGCGTATCGCCGAAAGTTAGAGAAATATTTCCAACAATTGAGGTCAACTAGGCGATAAAGGGGGTAATTAGGCGACTCACTGTGTCACTCGGCGAGCTTGACCCAGCTCGCCAAATAACCCAACGGGTTGCCTTCCCAAGCCAATTTTCAATTCGCGACTAACAGCCTACGAAAAACCATTTCAAGAACAATTCCAAAAAATTTAAGCCTACCCACGATGAAAATCTAAGTCGGGGTTCTCAGACTTCCCCCCAATTGATTTAAATTCGACCAAATAATGATTTTGCCCTTAAGAATGACATCACCCAATCCATTATTGGGAAAAATCAAGCCATTTGGCCGGATTTGGGCTACTCAGACTTAACATGTACACTACCCAACATGCAACACCAACAATTTGATCTAATATAACATGAAATTCAAACCAATTAGGCCCAAAACAAGTAATCTAACATGCTCGATTTCAAATCAGATTTCAACGAGTGATCAGGGACACAATCAAGGCACACAAAAGATTCATTAACTACTCATAAGCATTCCCAGTACAAATTGTGAAATTAAAAAAATTCAGAAAACCAACCTCAAATGCAGACAAAAAGACACCTAGGCAAAGAGGGGAGGTAGACAACACTTTAGATTTCAAAGCACACACGAGGACAACCACTATATTTAAACTAAAAATATAATCTAAAATTTGATTGAAAGAGTGCAGGAGTCGAAAAGTTCAAATGAAGGAGAGAATTTGAATTTAAAATGGTTAAAGGGCTCTTATTCCTTAGTTCGCGCCACGATCGGTGAGTAGAACTAATGTTGTTGATCCCCTCGATGAGTCACCTAGTGGACCTTAGCTCGCCAAATTTTCCCAAAAATCAGCCCTTCAGTTTAGTTCAAAAGGCGAGTTTGATCAGGATCGCCGAGCCACTCGATGATTCGCCGAGTGAGCTATGAGCATGCCCAATTGCTTTTTCTCCAAAATTCAAATTTCATCCAGCACATCCAACAAACGTTATTCAAATAAGAAAAAAAACTTGGGATGCCTCCTAAGAAGCGCCATATTTAATGTCGTGGCATGACGTGGCAATGCATTCAAACCTCATTCTTCGGGTTGACTAAGGTATCACTAGGAAGACCCCCTTTCGGTCTTGGATTCAAGCGAGCATAGATTTGACATATTTAATTCTCAAGTTTCTTTATGGAAACCGAGTGCGAGGTCAGTGTTTGATTTAAAGATGAGACATCATCCTTCATCTCCTTCAGTAGCTTATCTGATCCATCCACCTTATTTAGGAAGCGGGCAAGCATATCCTCGGTCCGAAAGTTTTCGGGTTCTGCCTTTGGTTCCTTCGGCTTTGGACGTTCATGAGGGGGTGCATATAGATCTTTGTCACCATCTCTATCTCTCAAATTCACACCCCGATCATGCCAATATCGATCCCGATCTCTCCAACCATCATCACGATCTCTGTTCCAACCTTGATTCCCACCCGACCTTGGATAGCTCGAACGAGAACCCCCCGCTTGATTTGACAAGAATTGTATGTCACAACCCAAGTGTAACACCCCGTAGCTTAGTAGACCATCTAGGATTTAGTTGAGGGCTACAAGAGTGAAGGCAAAAAGGCAAGTGTCAAGGCAAAGGGGCAAGGCCCAAGCCAAAGGCCAAGGCTGCCCCAACCTTGGCAATCACTACCCCCAACATCATGGCCACCACCACGGCCAGTGGTCTTGACCACGGCTCGTGGGAAGACTCGTGAAGGTTCCTTAGCCTTGTGGGAGGCAAGTCCTTGGGTCTAAGCCACTGGACCACGGGCCACTTCACGGTGAGTGGTGAAGACCACGACCCGTGGGAAGGCTCGTGGTCATTCCATGTACTTTTAGAGGCTAAACCAAGTGGCCTAGCTACTGGTCCAAGGTACACAAGCAGGACCATGGTCACTGGTGAGGACCACGACCCGTGGTGCCTCTCGTGAAGCCTGGACAGTAGGCTGCCAAGTGAGGCTATTTTGGGAAATTCCAATTTAGGTGGTTATTAAGTCGGGTCATTTTGTATAGACTTTATACACCTATATAAGTTATTTTAACCCTTTAACCACCCATTTAAGTCATTATTTTCCCAAGACCCAAATCAAATCCCCAAAATACTCTCCTCTCAAATATTTTTCTCTCTAAGACTTGAAGAAGAAGATGGAGCTTGAAGCCTGGGTCAAGAACAAGACTCCATTGTTCCAAGCTTTGTAAGGATTTGTATCCAAGGTATGTAAGCTTATTAATCCATGGATTCTTCCATCCATGGAGCCCCCTAGAATTCCCCCAATTGTGAAGATGAAATCCCCAATTCAAGTTAAGGTTCCTTCCAAAATTATGGGTTAAGTTAGGTATGATTCCAATTGAGTGGATAGTACTTGTTTATGATTGATTTAGTATTGAATGATGATATTATGATGATATTACATGTTTTCCATGGTTAACCCTAGTCTAATTGATGAAATTGAAGAATGTGGGTCAAGCCTTGTGAAAGGAAATTGAGGATACATAGAATTGATGACATGTATAGTAATTGGTCAAGAATAGAAGTATATAAACATGAATTGAATAAGATTAAACTATATATATGAATGATCATGACTAGTAAAGCTTGATATTGAACTTTATGTTGAATTATGACTAGAATTGATTAAAGATGAAGCTTATGACTAGAATGCCTTGTGATCTAGATATGAATGATGATTGTATGAAGTAAAGCTTTGAGAGCAAGGCTTATAATCACGAATGTTGATCACTAGGGCTTTGAGAGTAAAGCTAATATGATGAATTATGCAATGTAATGGCTTTGAGAGTGAAGCCTATATGAGAATAGTAGTAGAATTGTGGTGGAGGGTCTTTGTTCACCTAAAATACCTTATGAATGTATGTATGTAGAATGTGAAACGTCTTTTCACATAGAATGGTTCTAGGTTGAAAGGTTTACTAAACTAAAATAAATCAAAGCATGTTAGACTAGAATAGCTTGAAGTTGTGACATAAGATCCCTTCATGTATAGCTTGACTTGGTAAGACAAGACCACTTCATGATAGCTTAGAATTGAGGAATCACACTCTCTTAAGGATAGCTTGAACTAGCATTATAGAATGCTTTCATGGTAGCTTGAGTTAGTAGGTCTCATGGTAGCCTAGGATTGAGTAATTTTACTCTCCTAAGGGTAGCTTGAACTTGCATTATAGAATACCTTCATGGTAGCATGACTTGGTTAGGCCAAGACCATTCCATGGTAGCTTAGGATTGAGAACTCATACTCTCCTAAGGGGTAGCTTGCACTAGCATCCTAGAGTGCTTGCATGGTAGGTAGGATGGAACATTTGTACCATTCCTTGTATAGCTTGGACTTACATGATAGTATGCTCTCCATGGTAGTTTGGTTTAGCATAATTTAGTTATGTTAGAAAGATGATTTGCTTAGCTTTAGAAATAGTAGCTTGGACTTTCATGCTAGTATGCCTTACATGGTAGCTTGGTCTAGCCTAGTAGGGTGCTATTCCTTGGTAGCCTTGAATTGATGAATAGAACTCATTCATGTGTGTTGACTTGCCTTGTACTAAGTATAAAAGTACCTTAAATGAATAATGGAAAATAGTAAAGAGGGACTAGTCCCGAACCTATGAGTATGTATGATGGCCTAAAGTTGTACTTAGTATGGGTAGGATTATAGGGTCTTATCCATGCATTGCATAAGTATGACTTGAAGCTACTTAGGAAGTGTTCTCTTTTATGATGTATGCTTAGCTTGGATTGTTGCTATAGTTGCCTTCCGTGATATGATTGACTAAAGTTGATGAGTCCCTTGTCTATATGAAGTAAGCTAAGAATGAGACCAAAGGATGGTAAGTTTGATTATGATGACCTAAGAGTAATACTTAGTGTGAATGGGATTATGGGGTCTTATTCATACATTGCACAAGTATGCTTTGAGGTTAGTTATGAGATAGATCTCTTATGATATGAAGGTCTAAGTAGTGATCATGTTATGACTATGTGGTATCTCCAATGTTGTTAGAGTATGCCTTATGATGACTTATGCTCATATTATGTCTATGTTGGAAATTATGCTTATGATTATGTTATTGTCTCTTATGCTCATGACTTATGTTTATGTCTCATGTTGACTAACTATTAAGATATGCTCTTATGATGTCATGGTAGCTAACATATTTAGTATGTTTGTACTGACGCATACTCTTGCCTACATTCTTATCAAATGTAGGATTCGGCGATCTTGAGTTCGTTTCTTGAAGATAGGTTTCTAGAAGTGCAAAGGAGTTGAAGATTGGTGAGTCCTCATAGCATCGAGGATAAACCACCATTTCCTTAATGTCTTTTCTTTATATTTGAGACTATTGTATGGGCTGCGTCCCAAAGAGTTTTATTCAAATTGAGTTTATATGGTTTAAGACAAATTTTAGTAAGACTTCCGCTTGCTTTTATGAGACTTCGATTGTTATGGAAAATGTTTTAAAATTTCCGCATTTTTCTATTATCTTATGTTATCATATGCTAAGGGCTTGTATGAGACCACTTCGGGGTCAAGTACGTCATGATATATCTAGGGTGTATCCCTGGATCGTGACATAAAAGTAACCCCTAGGCGTAACATGGCGTATAAGATCCCGAGAGTCCCCATACAAGCCACTTAGCATACATAGACAAGATAATAAAATACAAGAAATTTAAAAGACAGTTTCAACATATAAAAGTTTTATAGAGAAAAGCAGAAGTCTAAACATTGTCTCAAAACCATCTAGTACATAAGAAGAAATCGCGACGTAACCCGTACATCAAGTTCAAAACTGAAATATAAAGACATAAATGAAGTAAATGCTTGGTCCTCAGAACATGATGACTCACAATTCATCAATCTTCTATATGAGATCCCTAGTCACAGAAGTGCGAATTTGTAAGGTCAGTCCCTACATTTGAGGAAATGTAGTCAAGAGTATGCATGAGTACAAAAATGCACTAAGTATGATAGCCATGCATAAAAGTATGAAATCATGCTAAAATGGACATTTTTGTGATATAGAAAGACCAAGTTAAACATAAAAAAGGAAGGTTAGGAAACATAAAATGAAATCATGATCAATGCAAGTAAAACCATCTTTGAACACATGTGCAATACTTCTTATAGCCTTAACCGACATAAAGACCATGCGAGCTATAACATGGAACCCCGGTCTCTCCCACATCGAAAAGGGTTGTCCTACTTTCCAAGGTAGAACCATGAATATGAGCTAAAGTGGATCCACTAGCTAATGTCTATATATACAATCATCCTATGGGGGCACATAGGTAAGGGATAAGGAGATTGCTTCTAGAAAACCCGACCTCAACACAGAAGAACTTCTATCTCAATATCCTTTCGGTGCTAAGCATAAATACTACGGAGTAGTTAGCAATCTTTAATTTGTCTTATCTTTAAAAGACATGGGTAGTCTCCATTTGTCTTATCATAGGATAACTCTTTAGACCATGCATGAGAAAACCTTTCACCGTCCATGATCTTTTCATAATAGCTTTTAAGGCCCACATTCATTCACTTCATGCTACAGATGCCCTACTAATACTAATGGAAATAGTTTTGAAATCGTGCCCTATAATCATTGATGTCATATCTGGATACCATACTAATTAAGACCTAATTTAGGAATATAGCCCGAAAAGCATTGAAGGCAAATCTAGATGTCATTCATGTAATATGGCCAAGCTTCATAGAACATATAGACAATCTCATCTATAAGCTTTCTGGAGTCATAAACATACTTTCATGAACATGCATTATTTTCAATAATTCATAAGCTTCATCATATTGTCAAGGTCAATGCATCTTCAAATTCATTTACATCTATTTCATAAAGAGAAGACATGCATATTTTCATCAAATTCATCTTTCATAGTTCAAGACCCATATTATATCAACATGGCTTAGAAAACTTGGGTTATGCATAGGTTCATGGGAAATCAACTTTAAAACATGAAATTACTTAAATTCATGCATAAAAATTCATAAAACAATCAATTGAACCAACATTGAAAGGAACACATGACATGGAAGAAAACCCTAACTCAATTGGGGAATTCTAACTTTGTAAGTAGGAGAATTTGGGAAATCCGTGAGGAAAGGGCTCCATGGATCAAAACTATCATACCTTGATGTCAATTGCTTAACTTTAATGGAGGAATTGGAGGCTTGAATTGGAACCCTAGGTTGAACCCTTCTTCTTCAAGCTTTTCTAGAGAGTGAAATATTTTGGAGAAGAAGACTGGCTCTTCTTTTTGGTAGTTTTAGAGAATGATTTGAATGGGTTGATTTTGGGTTTAAAATAGCTTATATAGGGGTTCTAGGTAAGGGCAAAATGACATAGTATCAAGATATAACAATTAGGAAAAGAACCAATTGTCCCTGACTTACAGCTGACACGAACCCTAGATGGAGGCCGTCACGAGCCGTCCCAGGGTCCACGAGCCATCTGGGCAGTCGTGACCCTGGAACAGTTGCTTGGGAAGGCCCCTTGAACCCTTTTCCCACCTCACGACCAGCTTCACAGGTCCTTTACCTATTCACGACCCGTCTGGAGGTCAGTGAGAAGGGGCTGGCCTGGCCTTTGGGTGGGTTCTATCTCCCCTCCATGGCCACCACCACGGAGTGTGAGGCTCACCACGAGCCGTCTAAAGGCTCGTGGGAGGAGAGACCCCATTTGCCAAGCACTAGAAAGCTCCACGAGCACCACCACGAGCCGTGGTGCCCGTCAAGGGCTCCATGAAGGGTGCCATGGCTCAGTTATGGGCTAGTGACATCCCACTTGGCCTTTTTTCTAGACTTCTTGATTCCGAGGTGTTACAATATCTCCCCCTTGGAAACATTCATCCTCGAATGGAACTCAAACTAGCAAGAAGATAGCAGGAGAAAAACTAACAAGCCAATTATTAATGTAACTTCGTCAAAATGCACATAACCAGGGAGGAACCTCGACTCCAAGCTAGAACATATTCAAAACATCATAAGGAAGATAGAAACTAGACTTAGCATCCCAACATGAATGCAATCACATAAATGCACATATCCGAGGAGGATACATCAACTCCAAGATACAAAGTGTTCAAAACATCATATCATGAAGTCCATATGCAACTCATACTCAAATGCACATAAACATGAAGTAATCAATCAATTAAACTAAATAATATTTTTGAAAATCAAAATTTTCCATGAGCATGCATGCATGAGGAAATATGAGGATTACTAAGACACTCGAATCCTAAAGAGTGAACCATGAGGTCTAAGACCTCAAGTTAGAATTGAAGATAAATGAAAGAGATAAGGATACTAAGACATCTCATCGCCTTCAAACTTTTACCCATAAAACCATAACAAGGAACTCTTCCAAAATCAACCTAATCTACTCACGCACTAACCATGAAGCACACTATCTCCACCTTGGGAGCAAACCTCTCTAATCTTTTCAAATCCATCTTCCTCAATCCCAAACATAACACCAACGTCTTAACAACCACTAAACCATTGATACAAGTAAACACCAAAGAATTTTCCAAAAGGATTTCAAGGACTACTCCAAACACAATCTCCATACATCGAATCTTAAAATATCCGACGAAACACTCAATATCAAGCAATGCATAACCGCAAGCTAAAAGACCTTAACTTACCAATTACCGCATCTAGGGAACCCTCATGATCTTTTTCATTAAGAAGAGCATAAAACCTATCTTGTTCCCGACCACTACTAGGACCGGAGGAAGGCTAGGGTTGAGCTTGTCGACGATTATCTCCCTCATTCTTAACAATGGTAAGACAATTCCTTATCTTATGATCTATTTTTCCACAACCAAAACATGCATTTGTACCGTCTAGACACTAAGCCTTATGTCTTCTCCAACACTCCCTACACTTGGGCCACATTTTCTCACTAGAACCGTTACCTTGAGAACGACTACCTCCATCAGACCTTGAATGTGAGAACTCATCATCATCCCTTCTTGCCCTCTTTGAATCCCTAGTTTTCCCCTTAATCTTTTCTTCTTCTATTTGTTGTGCATGAACCATCAAACGGGAGACATCCATCTCCTTAACAAGCATGGCAGTTAGGCATTCTTTGACCACTAAGTAAGCACCCGACACAAACTTACTCATCCTTTCCCTTTGATCGGTAACCATTGTTGGAGCATATTTAGATAATTGTGTGAATTTCAAAGCATACCCCTTCACACTCATATCCCCTGACGAAGGTTAATGAACTCAAGTGCCTTTGCCTCCCTCATCTCAAAGGGAAAGAACCTATCAAGAAAAGCAACCTTAAATTTCTCCCAATCAATAGGATCCTCATCTACCGCCCTCTCTTCTTTCCATTAGTTGAACTACACTTTAGCAACACCCTTAAGATAATAAGCGGCCAATTCCACATTTTACACTAGTGTCACTCTGATGATCATCAACACCTTATACACCTTATTAATGAACTCTTGAGTATCTTCCTCAACTATAGACCCATGAAATTTTGGAGGATTCATCCTAAGAAAGTCCCTCACACTTGTTGTCGTTGTACCCACCCTTGGGTCCATGGGAGCCACAACCTCTCTGTTTGCTTGAGCCATCATAGATCAGGCCAAGGCATGAAATGCGGCTCAAAACTCATCATTAGTCACTTGCTCGGCCAAAGGGCTGACCGACACTTGGGGAACCTCTTGTCTCACATTTTCACGAACATTCTTATTCCTTCTCATGAGATTCCTTCGTGGAGGCATATTCTTAAAATCATAAATAGGGGTTAGGAGAGAAAGACACCTAGAGTTACACTCTATCCCACGACTTTAGAGTAATGAAAGAAGTGGAACTTCCTAAACATCTTATATCCTCTCATTCATAAATGTGGCGCGCTTCACACTCATGAACAAGAATCTAATCGACGTGGCTTATGAGACATCCTAGGACTTTTCTAAAC
Organism: Solanum etuberosum; assembly: GCA_029582245.1. Lineage (NCBI taxonomy): Eukaryota > Viridiplantae > Streptophyta > Magnoliopsida > Solanales > Solanaceae > Solanum > Solanum etuberosum. The sequence goes on along the minus strand of JAJONR010002372.1, from coordinate 37,947 downwards.
CTTATGCTCTAATTACCAGGTTTGTCATGACCCAAGATAGCCCCTAGGTATAACATGGCGTATAAGACCTCGAGAGGCCCCATACAAGCCACTTAGCATACATATAAAATATAATAGAAATAAATATATTTAAAAGACAGTTTTAACATATAAAAGTTTTATAGAAAAAGTAGAAGTCTAAACATTGTTTCAAAGTCATCTAGTACAGAAGAAGAAATCGGGAGGTAACCGGTACATCAAGTTCAAAACTGAAATATAAAGACATAAATGAAGTAAAGGTTTGGTCCTCAGAACATGAGGAATCACCATTCTTCATTCTTCTATTCCCTAGCCACGAAAGTGCGAATCTCTAAGGTCGGTCCCTACATTTGGAGAAATGTAGGCAAGAGTATGTGTTAGTACAAAAATGCACTAAGTATGATAGCCATGCATAAAAATATGAAATCATGCTAAAAAGGACATTTTCGTGATATGCAAAGACCAAGTTAAACATAAGATAAGAAGGTTAGGAAACATAAAACGAAATTATGATCAATACAAGTAAAACCATCTTTGAACACATGTGAAATACTTTTTGAATTAACCTTAGGTCATTATTGTGGGAATTAGCCTTAACCAACATAAAGACCATGCGAGCTATAACTTGGAACCCTAGTGTCTCCCACACCGAAAAGGGTTGTCCTACTTGCCAAGGTAGAACCATGAATCTGAGCTAATGTCTATCTAGATAGTCAATCTATGGGGGCACATAGGTAAGGGATAAGGAGATTGCTTCTAGAAAACTCAACCTCAACACGAAAGAAATTCAATCTTAATATCCTCTCGGTGTTAAGCATAAATCTCATGGAGTATTTATTAATCTTTAACTTGTCTTATCTTTAAAAGACATGGGTAGTCGCCACTTGTCTTATGATGAGTCAGGGATTTTGACTCATTTAGGGCTTAATATTTAAGGAATTAGTGTACTCAATCCCTATTTTATGCTCATAACTGATGTTAAAATGTTAATTTGCAACAATGAAGGCAAAAGAGCAAGGCAAGGTTATTACAAGGCAAATAGGAGCGAAAAAACTGAAAGAGTTGAAGGAAAGCAACGCTGGTACTCGCCAAAGCCACTAGGCGAGTGGCCAAGTGGACCTTCAGCTTACCCCAAGTTCCATCAGGCCAGCCCATGGACAAGACTAACTCGGCAAGCAGATTTATGGTTCGGCGACACACTGAATAGATCGGCGATGTCGATCTCGATCGCCTAAAGTTACAGAAAAGCGATGGTGAAAGGCCAAGCCATGAAGGCGATGAAAAGGAACACTCGGTGTATCACCAACCTGGTCGGCGATGCCCGACTTACTTCGTCGAGTGAATCCGATGTTGAAATTCTAGGATTGTATAAATGCAATTTTCAAAAAGAAAAAGGTAGTTCCCACAGTGTCCAGTTCTAGGGTTTTGATCTTCAACATTTTAAACATTATTCTTACACTTTTTGAGTTGATATTTAGGGTTTGTTTGATTTTTAACTTCAATTTGAGTATTTGGAGAATTATGGATTGTTGCCCAATCTGATGGAAAACATAGTTGGTAATGATTTCTTGTTCTTTAATATGTTTGGCTAAAATCCCCATTGTTGGGGGTGTGATTATGTAGTTGAATGTTTCAATTAGCTTATGAGTGTTAATATTTACTAATTTTATTATTGATTTGAAGTGGGTTCAATTAGTAGTTTGTGTTTTAATTGAGGAATTGTAGTTGCAAATGCAATTCTAGTTTAAGTATTCTAAGCTTACTTGAGAAAGAAGAATTACAGTTAAAACTATTAGTTGATGATTGTAGTTATTGCGTTGTTGCGGATTTAGCTTGAGAAAGTGGGTCTAAATGCAATTCTATAAATCTATCTTGAAAAAGTTGATTGATTAAGGTATTGGGCTGCTAATTTATGTTGCTTGTCGAGGTTCGAAAGAACTCGCTTGATTTGTGATAGTTAATTGAAAATGGCTATTGCACCTAAAACCGAACTTACCCACTGAGGTTCAATGACTTTTAGTAAATAATAATCACCCATCTAGCGAAATTGGTATTCAATTTATCACACTCCCAAGAAACTCTCTCTACTTGTTTACTCTCGGTTATTTGTAGTTGTTAATTGTTCACCCAAATCCCCCATTTGACATTAATTTTAAACCCCTTGTCATTTAATTTATTGTTGTGAATATGTCTACACCTACAACCGATTAGAACACCATTCTACTTTGTAATCGAATTCTTTACCATAGCACTCCCTGTGGGATCGACCACAACTCTTAGTTGGGTTTATACTTGTTAGTGACCTCCTACACTTAGAATCGGATGAAGTGTTGTTGAGAGTTATCAAAAATGGCACTGCTGCCAGGGAGTGTTGTTTAAAATTCTTTTATTGAAGTTTAGTCGTGAACTGATTTTGTTGTAGTTGAATCAACTTATTTGTGTTCTTTGTTGGCTGCTCTAAAACAGGTGAAGAGGTGAGCGTTGATGGGAGCAGTGCTAGTCAACTTGGGAACAACGATGACGTTGGTAATTTGCAGGACGTCAATGAAGATCAGTTGGGAAGTGCGGGTGTTATCCCATTGCCTCCGACTGTGGGCAATGCGGTGTTTCATGTGACCAGCACTATGTTGCAGTTTTTGCAAATGAAGAGTCTCTTTGGAGAACTTGCTCATGAGGACCCTCATGACCACATCCAAAACTTAGCGGATATGTGTGGTCCATTTTCTTTCAAGAATATCACTCAGGAGTCAGTCGGACTTCATTTGTTTCCCTTTTCTCTAATGGGGGAGGCAACGAAGTGGTCGACCAATTTACCAAGCGAATCAATTACTTCTTGGGAGGAGCTCACTGATGTGTTTTATGTAAGGTTTTTCCCTCCCTCGAAGATGGTGAAGTTGAGGGATAATATTCAGAACTTTAAGAGAGTGGATTGTGAACCTATTTATAATACATGGTTGAGGTTTCAGAAGTTTCTTCTCCAATGCCCAATTCACGGACTACCGAATGATGTATTGTTGTAATATTTTTATCGGAACCTCGACTCAGTCAACTAAGGTGTAGCAGACCAGCTCATTCGAGGAAGAATCATGCAACAACCGTTTGACATAGCATCTACCCTTCTTGATGAAATGACAACAATTAATCAAGTTTGGTACACTAGGGAGGATCATGTGTCTCCTTTGAACTTTGGGATGACAAAGGAGAAATTTGAAAAGAACCATGAGCGAGATGAAAACATGGCCAAGATGATGACCCTAATGGACCTATTGACGAAACATGTCATGGGAAGTAATTCCAAGGTTGTGAATGCGGTCAGAGTTAGTGGAGTGAATCCTGATGAAGCACACATTGAGGCCATGTACAATGAAGAAGTACATTTCTTGGCAAATCAGGCAGGTGATTCTCGTTCGAACTATCCAACACCGGGCGGAAATCAAGGTTGGAACAGGGATCACGATGACAATTGGAGAGACCAAGATACGGAATGGTGTGACCATGGTATGAATTGGAGAGAGCGGGATTGTGAAAAAGAACGATATGTACCTCTCCATGAGTGTCAAAATCCAAAAAAGCGAAGGGTTGATCCTGAAAATTTCTGCACCAAAGATATGATTGTTCGCATTCTCAACAAAGTGGAAGGATTGGACAAGGTGCTAAAGGAAATGAAAGATGACGTCTCTTCTCTAAACCAAATAGTTACTTCACATTTGGTATCTATTAAGGAGCTGGAAACACATATGGGTCAAATCTCAAATCATTTGAATCCAAGACCAAAAGGAGGTTTATCGAGTGATACTATGGTTAACCCAAAGAATAAAGCTTGAAGGTGTGTCTTCATCGTGCCACGACGTTAAATAAGGCACTTCTTGGGAGGCAACCCAAGTTTTAGTTCTTACTTTTGTTGTTTGAATAACGGTTGTTAGATGTGCAGGTTGAAAATTCGAAATTTGGGAAGAAGGGACAATTGGGTGAGCTCAGGTACCATTCGGTGAATCACCAAGAGGGTCGGTGAGCCCAATATGGATCGCCCTTTTGACCAAACAAAGGGTTGGAGTTTTGGTAATTTCGGTGGGCAAAAGTGCCATTCGGTGCATCGCCGATTGGGTCGGTGACATAGGTAACATCGCCGAACGAGGCACGAACTGAAGGGTCAAAAGGGTTTTCCAACCGTTTTAAATTCAAAACTCCCTTTTATTTTGCATTTTTTGACTCTTGCACTCTTACACATCCAATGTAGATCATATTTTGCTTGATATTTTCGCGTGGGTGTCATTGCTTGGTTGGAATTCACGTTTGGTTTGTATTTTCTTGCCTGATTGTTGTTCCTAACTGCTTCTGAGGTTGGTGTCCCGAACTTGTTTTGATTTCTTGCCATTTCCTATGCATGCTGGTATAATTTCTAGATTATATGATGAACTTGTGAATTAAGTTGATTTTGAATTGTGGATTATTGTTTATCTTGTTAAATTTCTTGTTTACACTTTTATATTTTGAATTTCGTGCTTAAATTGCTTTAAATTGAGGGTATGTGGTTGAAGTATGTTGGGTCTAATGTGGGTGAAGTCTAAGTAACCCGAATTATATCGATCAACTTAATTTGCCCAATGATAGAGTGGGTGACGTCATTCGTAAGGGCAAAAGATGTCGATTGGTTGATTTTAGAAAAATAGGGGAAGTCTAGTACCCCGGGGTTGGTAGTGATATGAGCTAGGTGTTAATTGCATAAAATAGGGCTTTAATTTTGTTCTCTTCAGCTGCGTATTGAAAATTAGAAGTCGGGGTAGAAATTTGGCACGAGAGGCTGTTCCGCGAGCTTAGTCAAGCTCGCCGACTGACTCAGCGGTTCGCCGACTAGCCCCTTGCATCGCCATTTTACATTGATAGTTTAGCTATTAGACTCTGTAACATTTGGTGATATGTGTGTGCTCGTCGAGTGCCCTTTTTATCGCCCTTTGTCAGCCCAATTTTGATGAAATTCACTCTGTTAGATTTGGCGAGCTACCCTTGGCTCACTGATCGAGTTTGGCGACTCACCGATTGACCCTGGACCTCGCCCAATTATGCTGAATTTAGTTCATTTTAGTTATCTGAGACGAATGAGTTCGGCGACTCGCAAAGCTAGTCGGCGAGTTTTTCTACAAATTTTTAAAATTGATATTTCACTGACCTATTTCTGATACATTTGTTCAATATGTGGTGTTTTTCAGATATGGCCAGTCCTAAAGTACAGGGAAGGAACCAACCACCCCAAAAGAGAGCATGAGGAGTGGTTATTGCTTAGGAGGCTGCCCCTCCTAGATCAACACGACCCAAACTTCCTCCGATAGAGGGAAAGGGTACGGATAAAGGGAAAGGTATCATGGGCATCTACGACACCCACCTCACCACATCGAAATCTGATCGTGAGGGAAATTCGAGGTCTAGATCGTCGGCTTCTGCAATAGAGCCAGAGGATGACCAAACCCTTCAGCGGAGACAAGTTGAGTTGCACTCCAAAGTGCTACATGATCCGGCCAAATTTCTGGTCACTCCGACAACTCATTCTCCTCTAGCACAGACAGCTGAGCAGGCACCACCAGTGCCCCCGCTACAGGCACCTCCACCTTGTTCGACGAATAGATTTAAGGTTGTCGAGTTGCACACCATATTGGAAGAGAAGAGGTTGTCCACTAATGGGATAGTGGACCGATATCCAGATGCATGTGACACCATTTGGTTCCAAATATTCATGTGATTTACACAACCCTGAGGCTACGTACCTTCTTGGGTCTGAGAGTTCTACACAGAGTATGGGAAGTTGGTCCCGAAGGGTAAGAATAAAGCTAGCTCGTTCACACCTGTTGACCATATAGTAGTCTGAGGAAAGAGGGTGAAGTGCATCAGTTCAGACATAAATGAGGTGTTGGGGTGCACCGTCAATGTGATACATTTCTTGGTGGATAAAATTATGAAGAAGACCCTGGACGACCTTAAGGGGTGGTAGGCCCCTTTGATTTCTGAAATTACACCGCCATGGATCAAGCCAGGGGTCCAGATTGAGAAGAAGGTCCTGAATATAGTTATGCGGTACTGGTTCAGATTCATTAGCAGCACACTGATGCCTTCCCAGAATGAGTCCATACTCTGGCATCCGAAGGCAGCTTTGTTGGGTTCCATTATTGACCGGGATAGACTAAATGTAGGGATGATCATTAAGCAGGAGATGGCCATGAGGGCCAAGTAGAGCCAGACATCGTTTCCCTTCCCGGTGTTGATAACGGAGCTGTGCCGGCACATTCGAGTGCCCTTTGTGGTGAAGACAGATGTGGAAGTGACTCCCATTTCTTCTACTGACATCCGGAGGATTGAGGCCGAGTACACCAGAGATGAGGCTGAGCAGAGTAGAGTAACACCGGTGGACACATCCCTGGTTGTTGATTTAGATAGGCTGAGTGCAGACACTACTCCTTCCAATTAGGCCGGTGAGCCTTCAAGTACTCCTAGTTGATCTGCTCTCTCTAAATCTATTTCCTCCACTGTTGTTGTTGCTGTTGTTTCCCATCCCCCGTTGACACAGGCAATGCTCTATAAGATAGGCCATCTATCCCAGTCTGCTGATGTATGTACTTCCCGAGTCGAGGCAGCTATCCCTGGACTAATTGAGCGGGCTATTGCTACTGCCCTAGCCCCTATCTGAGCTGAGTTGCGAGAGCACTGGGAGTTGATTACTGCACATGGCCTAGCCTTGGATGCCCTCATTGTGTGAGTTGAGGCATGTGAGCAGGGAGGTAGCCAGTCCGAGGATGTTACAACCTTGAATGATGATGTTGCTGGATTGAGGCATGACGTGGATGAACTGAAATCCACTAATTTGTCGATGTTTTTCAGCACTGTGACCCTTCCTGAGGTTCTGAGTTCAGAGATGCCAGCTATTTCTGAGATCCCTCCGGCCCCTGCGACCGGAGATGCTACTTTAACTGATGATGGTTATGAGTCAGACGCTCCTGAGACTGATAAGGAGAAGATTGGGACCTGTGATGCAGATATGTATGATGACCTTAAGGATTTGAAGGGCGCGATGGTGCAAACATCTATGGAGGCTTCGCTTTGGGACACCTCAATGATTGGTTCCAGTGGACCAGAGGCTGCTGGTGGAGATGAGCCGAGCACTGATGCCCAGATCGAGAAAGCCCCAGATATGGAGAGTTCACCTCAGGCTTAGCCTGACAGGGGGATCTTGACTCTCTTCTTATTTTATCTTTAAAACAATTACTTTTTTTTACATTGAGGACAATTTTAGGCTTTGTTTGGTGGAGTAAGGTATCTTCATACCTATCCCCTTGGGTTATATTTATCTTGTTTTGAATGCTTATTGATGTGACTGTTGGTTTTTAATGTGAATGTTGGTTTTTTATCCAAATTGTAATTCACCTCCTGATTTTTGTGTTTTGTAAATGTGTAGTTGTTCTCTTGCATATTTGAGTATCGATTGTGATCAATACCGATGACTTGAATAGTGCTCTTGATTGAACGATATATTTGTGCAAATCCAATGAGGCAAGTTTGATTTGCATAAGTCTGTGTGAACTCTTAGCATCTCATTGTGACTATCCTATGTTGAAATGAGTCTTGTGATGATCGTTGCACGCGATCTCAATTTGTAGAGTCTTGATCGATGATTGTGTTTAATACCGTGTGTGGTAAGATTTCCTTGAAATATGTGTTTTGCAATACCTAAAACTTGCCTTGTTCGTCCAATCGACTAACATTGGTGAATGAAAGAAATGATCTTAGGCAGAAATTTAAGAGAGTGAACCAAATAGCTATTATACCTTTTTGTGACCACATTGTGAGAGTGTGAACCTAGTTTGGCACCATTTGAGCCTAACCTTTTCTTTGGATGAAACATGAACACATTTGACCTCTTTCCTCCCTACCAAAAACCTTCATGAAGCATTGGTACGTTTGAATAAGTCAACTTAGGCCAAAAGCCTAAGTTGAGGGTGTGGTGAAATATGATGAGAGTCAAGAAGTGTGTGAAAATTCACCCGTGAAGGATGGTGTTAAAAATATGGAATCCCTCCATATGAAAAAAAAAAGAGAAAGAAAAGACAAGCAAAAGAAGAAAAAAGATTGAAAAAGAATGTTGCAATGAAACTTGTGCATGCATTAAAGAAAAGGGGTGTCCAATGAGTCATATGGTTGAAAGAACTTAGGGTGGATTGTGAAAATCAAAAAGAGTGAAAGAAAAGGAGAAGAAGTGAAACGCAAGTCATACTTCATGAAGGCAGAAGTCACTAAGCCAAAATGATCCTACATTTACCCTCAGCCCCGTTACAAGCCTTGAAAGACCTTAGTGATCTTGATTGAGTTGAATGTCATGTTGATTGGAAAATACGGGCAAGCCTATGGGAATAATCATGCATGTGTTTATCTTTGAGAGTGTTAGAGTTGATTTTGATTCCTTAATTCTTAAATTTTGATGAGTTGTGTGTGAGCATGGAATCATTCTTGATGTGAGGGCATTCGAATACTTTTGTTGAGCTTGAATTTTCATTTGAAGCAAGCATTGTGAGCTTGAATTCTATTTGATGATGACTAGTCACATTTTGAAACTTGTAGTGCACAATTAAACATTGCTTGGATGGATTGAACCTCATGTGCATTCATGTTGAGTCTCAAGTAGTACTATTTGTACACATATCTGTTGAACTGATTGATCTTGTGGTTTACTTGAGGAAAAGCAAAAGTTTAAGTTGGGGGTGTTGATGAGTCGGGGATTTCGACTCATTTAGGGCTTAATATTTAAGGAATTAGTGTCCTCAATGCCTATTTTATGCTCATGACTAATGTTAAAATGTTAATTTGCAGCAATGAAGGCAAAAGAGCAAGGCAAGGACATTACAAGGCAAATAGGAGCGAAAAAGCTGAAAAGTTAAAGGAAAGCAAGGCTGGGTTTTTTATCTCCAAAATTCTAAACATTGTTCTTACACTTTTTGAGTAGAGATTTAGTGTTTGTTTGATTTTTAGCTTCAACTTGAGCATTTGGAGACTTGTGGATTGTTGCTCAATCTGATGGAAAACATTGTTGGTAATGATTTCTTGTTCTTTATTATGTTTCACTAAAACCCCCATTCTTGGGGATGTGATTATGTAGTTGAATGTTTCAATTAGATTATGGGTGTTAATATTTACTTATTTTATTGTTGATTTGAAGTGGGTTCAATTAGTAGTTTGTGTTTTAATTGAGGAATTGTAGTTGCAAATGCAATTCTAGTTTAAGTATTCTAAGCTTGCTTGAGAAAGAAGTATTAGCGATAAAACTATTAGTTGATTATTGTAGTGATTGCTTGTTGCGGATTTATCCTGAGAAAGTGGGTCTTAATGCAATTCTATAAATGTAGCTTGAAAAGGTAAATTGATTAAGGTATTGGGCTGCTAATTTGTGTTGCTTGTCGAGGTTCGAAAGAACTCGCTTGATTCGTGATAGTTGATTGAGAAATGACTATTTCACCTAAAGCCTAACTTACCCACTGAGGTTCAACGACTTTTAGTAAATAAGAATCACCCATCTAGCGAAATTGGCATTCAATTTATCACACTCCCAAAAAACTCTATCTACTTGTTTACTCCCGGTTATTTGTAGTTGTTAATTGTTCACCCAAATCCCCCATTTGAAATTAATTGTCAACCCCTTGTCATTTACTTTATTGTTGCAAAAATATCTACACATACAAACAATTAGAACAACATTCTACTTCGTAATCGAATTCTTTACCGTATAACTCCATGTGGTATCGACCCCAACTCTTAGTTGGGTTTATACTTGTTAGCGACCGCCTACACTTAGAAACGGATGAAGTGTAGTTGAGCGTTATCATCTTATCATAGGATAGCTCCTTATACCATGCGTGAGAAAACCTTTCACCGTCCATGATCTTTTCATAATAGCTTTTAAGGCCAAAATTCATTCACTTCATGCTAGAGATGCCCTACTAATACTAATGGAAATAGTTTTGAAATCGTGTCCTATAATCATTGATGGAATATCCGGATACCATACTAATTAAGACCTAATTTAGGAAAATATCCCAAAAAACATTGAAGGCAAATTTAGATGTCATTCATGTCATGTGGCCATGCTTCAAAGTACATATAGACAAATTCATCTATAAGCTTTCTTGAGTCATAAATATACTTTCATGAATATGCATTCTTTTTAATAATTCATAAGCTTCATCATATTTTCGAAGTCAATGCATCTTTAAATTCATTAACATCTTTTTCATAAAGAGAAGACATGCATATTTTTATAAATTCGTCTTTCATAGTTCAAGACCCACATTATATCAACATGGCTTAGAAAACATGGGTTATGCATCGGTTCATGGTAAATCAACTTAAAACATCAAATTACTTCAGTTCATGAATAAAAAGTCATAAAACAATCAATTGGACCAACATTGAAAGGAACCCATGACATGGAAGAAACCCCTAACTCAATTGGGGAATTCTAACGTTGTAAATTGGGGAATTTAGGAACTCCTTTGAGGAAAGGGTTCCATGGATGAAAACTATCATACCTTGATGCCAATTGCTTAACTTCAATGGAGGAATTGGAGACTTGACTTGGAACCCTAGGTTGAACCCTTCTTCTTGAGCTTTTCTAGAGAGAGAAATATTTTGGAGAAGAAGACTTACTCTTCTTTTTGGTAGTTTAAGACAATGACTTGAATGGGTTAATTTTGGGCTTAAAAATAGCTTATATAGGAGTTCTAGGTAAGGGCAAAATGACATAGTATCAAGATAAAATAATTAGGAAAAGACCCAACTATCCCTGACTTACAGCTGACGCGAACCCCCAGATGGAGGCCCTCACGAGCTTTCTCAGGGTCCACGAGTCGTCTGGGCAGTCGTGACCCTACACCAGTGGCTTGGGAAGGCCCCTTGAACCCTTGTCCCACCTCACGACCAGCTTCATGGTTCATTTTCCCCTTCACGACCTGTCTGGAGGTCAGTGAGAAGGGGTTGACCTTGGGGTAGGTTGTGCCTCCCCTCCACGGCCACCACCACGGGGCATGAGGCTCACCACGAGCCGTCTAAGGGATTGTGGGAGGGGAGCCCCAATTGGTCAAGCATTGGAAGGCTCCACGAGCACCACCACGAGTCGTGGTTCCCTTCACGGCCCGTTAAGGGCTCCATGAGGGGTGTCATGGCCTAGTTATGGGGTGGTGACCTCCCACTTGACCCCTTTTCTATACTTCTTGATTCCGAGGTGTTGCATTGTACCTCTTCGTTGTACATGGCCTCAAATTGTGAGTCATCAGGACTCACACCACTACTCGCACAAACCACATTCACAGCTTCAGAACAGCCTCCCATGACATGTTTCATTAACAAGTCCATTTGGGTCATTATCTTGGCCATATTCTCATCACGTTCTTGGTTCTTTTCCATTTGTTCCTTGGTCAGCCCGAGGTTTAGAGGAGACACATGATCTTCCCTTGTGTACCATGCATGATTAATTTTAGTCATTTCATCAAGCAATGCCGACGCTATGTCAAATGCTTGTCTCATGATTTCACCCCGAATGAGTTGGTCAGCAACACCCTTGTTGACGGTGTCAAGACTTCGGTAAAAATATTGCATTAGCACATTATCCGGAAACCCATGAGTAGGACATTGAAGAAGCAACTTTTGAAATCTCAACCACGTCTCATGAATAGGTTCACAATCAACCTGCTTGAAGTTCTGGATATTATCCCTCAACTTAACCATATTCGAGGGAGGGAAGAATATTTCATAAAATACTTTCGTGAGCTCCTCCAAAGAAGTGGTAGATTCCCTTGGTAGTTCAGTCAACCACTTTGTTGCTTCCCCTATTAGAGAAAAGGGAAACAAACGGAGTCGGACTGACTCTTGAGTGATGTTCTTGAAGGAAAACGGTCCAGACACATCCATGAAATTGCGGATGTGATCATGAGGGACCTCATGAGAAAGTCTCCCAAAGAGACCTTTTATTTGCAACAACTGCAACATAGTACTGGTCACGTGAAAAACTGCATTGCCCACAGTTGGAGGCAATCGAATAGTTGTGGCACTTCCCAGTTGATCCACATTGACATCATGCATGTTTCCAATGTCATCATTGTTCCCAAGTTGACTTGCATTGCTCCCGTTCACACTCATCTCTTCACCTGTTTTGAGCAATCAACAAAGAAACACAAATAAGAAAATTCTACTATAATAAAATTAGTTCACAAAAATACTTCAATAAAAGAATTCTACAAACCACTCCCCGGAATCGGCGCCATTTTTATAGTACTCAACTACACTTCTTCCGATTCAAAGTGTAGGTGGTCTCTAACAATTATAAACTCAAAGTAAGGAAGTGTCCTAATCTTTTGTAAAATTTAAAGGCTACGCAACATAAAGTAAATCAAAGAGTTTTAATTATGAATATCAAAGGGGGATTTAGTAACCAATTTTAGCAAAATGCAATTAACACGGGGTTTGAACGATTAGAGAGAGGACCTTAGGAGTGTAATCAATCGAATGATAATTTTCGCTTAATGGAAAATTATTAATTTTTTTAATTTGCTGAATCTCAATGGGTAGGATAGGTTTTGAATATAATAGGTATCTCTCGATTAGCTATCATGTTTCGAGTGAGTTCTCTCAAACCTCAACAAGATTAACAATACGAAACAACCAATTCCTTCATTAAACTCACTTTCTCAATTTGGGTTGTAAAGACGCAAATCAATACAACTATCAATCATTAACACTACTCTAAGAATCTTTCTCTAGAAATAATAGAGAGCTAAGCTAAAACTAAATTTCCAACTTCTGTTCATCAACTAAACATGAATAAACAATTGAACCCATTTGAAAATAATATTAAATTCAGCAATTAACAATACCCATAAGCTATTTATGTATTTGATTACATGATCAGACCCCTAAGGGTCGAGATTTTAGCCAAACATAACAAAAAGTAAGAAATTGTTACCAAAAAGATTATCCATCCGAATTGTTAAAAATCAGCAATGCTCAATGCCAAAATTAAGACTACAATCCTAAACACTTAAATCCAAGCTCAAATACTCTCCAAAAATGTTCAAGAATGTAAAAGTATGTAAAAAGCTCTCAAAACTGGGTAATACACCATCTGGGAACTCCTTTTCTCTTTTCAAAAAATTAATTTATACATTTCCAAGAACTTCTCAAAATCTTAGCACGAAGTCTACTCGGCGATATTAGTTGGGATCACCGAATGACTCGGTGATCCGACGAAGTGCATGTCTTCTCGCCTTTTAGTTTGAACCCTACGTACAATTGTTCTGGAAGATTTGGCGAGTTGGGTCGATGTCGCCATTCCATTTGGCGTGGCGCCAAAGTGCATTTTCACTCTCCGAGTTGGCTTGATCCGTGGTCTACTTCGCTGGAATATTTGGCGAGCTAGAGGCTCATCTCGGCGAGTCTCCGAGTGGCTTTTGTGAGCTCCAACTTTTCTTTTCTTCAGTTTTTCCAACTTTTCGCTCCTCTTCACATCGTAATGTCCTTGCCTATTTCTTAAGCCTTCATTGCTGCATATAAACACATTAACATCAATTATGAGCACAAAATAAGCATTGAAGACACTAATTCATTGGATAATGAATCCTAAATGAGTCAAAATTCCTGACTCATCAGTAGGTTCTACGAAGAGAGATATTGTACATTTTTTGGACAAGTTCTTGTATTGTCATTGAGTAAAGTATTAGCATCAAGGACTGGGTAGTACAATGCAATTGATGCCCATCTCTGAGTGGAAGTGGGAGCGCATTACTATGGACTTTGTGACTGAATTACCCTTGAATTTGGGTAAATTTGATTCTGTTTGGGTTATTGTTGATAGGTTGATCAAGTCAGATTATTTCATTCCGGTGAAGACTAACTATATACAGAGCAGTTAGCTAGGATCTACATTCATGAGATTGTTCAGTTGCATGGAGTGCCCATTTCCATTGTGTCTCATAGAGGTGCATAACTCACCTCTCATTTCTGGAGTGGGTACCAAGATGAAATTGAGTACCGCCTTCCATTCTTACACTAGTGGTTAGTTTGAGCAGACTATTCAAGTGCTGGAGGATATGCTTCAGGCTTACGTCATTGACTTTGGTGGTCATTGGGACCAATCCCTGCCTCTTGTAGTGTTTGCCTATAACAACAGTTACTATTCCAGTATTTAGATGGAACATTTTGAGGCTTTGTATGGGAGGAGGTGTAGATCTCCTGTTGTATGGTTCGATTCATTTGGAGTATGACCTTGGGGAACTTATTTGTTTACAAACTTCATAGATAGGGTGAAGTTGATTTAGTAGCGCCTTATGACCGCATAGAGTAGGCAGAAGAGCTTTACAGATAGGCATGTCCATGATGTGTTCTTTGTTATTGGTGAGAGATTGCATAAGGTGTCACCCACCAAGGGAGTGATGCGGTTTGGAAAGAAAGGAAAGTTCAGTCGGCGGTTCATTGGACCTTTTGGATTTTTGGGAAGTGCGGAGAGGTAGCCTATAGGTTTTCTTTGCCTCCGAGCCTTTCATCGGTCCACCCCGTGTCATGTCTCGATACTTAAGCAATATCATCATCATTATTCTCATGTGATTTAGTGGGACTCAGTTGGTTTGGATAAAAATATGTCCTTTGAGGTGGCGTCGATTGCTATCTTTGATAGGCAGACTAGACAGTTGAGATCCAAGCATATTGACTTAGTGAAGGTGTAGGGGAAACACCGACCTTTTGAGAATGCGGAGTGGGAGGTGTAGTTTGCCATGAATCGTAGATACCCTTAATTTTCACACCTTTCAGGTACCTTATTTTGCTTTTCATTCAAGGAGGAACGAGTGTTTTACTGGTAGATAATATAATTTCCTATTTCTTGTGAATTTTCTTTTAATTGTGCATTGACCTTTTTTCCCTTTCCCTAAGCATTTCATTGTTACTTTGTGTTGCGGGAATGGTTGGTATGGCCCCCCATGCGATCAAGTGTGTTTTTTGTGATTTGACACTTTTGAGTTGAGAAATTCTTGGTATGGTTTGACTTTGATCAACATTTTAAGTTTTGAACTTTGGATCGATATTCCTTCAGTTCCATCACGTTTGAAACATCGAGTTTGAGCTAGTAAGGTAGTTGTTCAGGTTCTTGAGGCCTTGGGTCGAGTTTTAGGCATTTGGGCGAGAAGTTGAGTTTTAAGCCTTAAGAGTGGTCCAGGAGGGTATTTCAATCATTTGACCTCTTTTTTGAAATCTGACGGTTTTGTCGCGTTTGAAATGTCGAATTTAGTGGGGTAGCATGTCGTTTTTACTTTTATCAGACTTTGAATGATTTCCTAGGGTCCGGCCGAAGACTTTGATTTATGCCTTTTCCTGTTTCTAATATCTTAGGCAAAGGGGACCGCGATCGCGAGTCCCCTAGCACGTTGATGGGAGGAAGGTGACTGAAGAACCGCATTCACGGGCGGAGTTGGGTGTGTTCATGGGTGAATAATGCTCTATGATTTTGGAACTATTCCCACGTTCACGAGCCTAGGAAGTTTAATGGGCCGCATTCGTGATACTCGACACACGTTCCTAGACCCCAATTTTCAGACCTGACAGTGTATAACCGTGAACTATTCCCATTTTCCACTCGTTTGAGAGCTTAGGAGAAGAGATTTTTGAGGGATTTCTTGAGAAAGTTCGTTTTGTTAAGTGCCTATACCTATTTTATATCAACTCCTTCAAGTTTTATCTTTTGAAAACTCTTTTAAATCTTGATTTCAATGTGGGTTTTGGGATTTATACCCTAAGTTCAAAATTTTATATTTTTATGATTTGGAACTAGATTCCAGCTTGTTTTTAATGGGGTTTTAAAATACAAATTTCTCTTGGCTCGTAGAACTTATTTTTCAACTAAAAATATGATTTTACCCTTTCAAATTCCAAAGTGATTTTTGGACTATTTTACTCCCAATTTTAAATCCTATCAATATGGGTATCATTGAGCTCATTTTGATGAAGTCTTTCCATTTTTTATATTTGGGATCATTTTAGTGATCGTGTAGTGTAGGAAGTACTCTGATAGAGTTATTCAAGTGAAGTTTCCATCTTCAACGTGTTACACCACAAGCCTACACCTTTGACCTGGCCGGCACTCGAGAACCATTGCTGGTCCCCAAGCAAACTGATGGGCTAGCTGAAAACTTTGCGGAAAACTTACTCAAGCTATAATAGGCTTAAAAAAAATTAGAACATTTAAACTCAAAATAAATACTCAACTCAAACTGTCTGTAAAATACTCAATGAAATAAGTATAAAAGTTTGGAAAAAACATCTCAAGGAAAAATAAATACTGAGAGAATCCTTAACTCTATATATCTATGAAGCCTCTACTATTCAAGAAGGATGTCAGGACAAGACCCGCGACAGCTCAAAACTACTAACTAGAATGTAAATAAGAAATCCTCCGGAATGCAAAGAGGCTCACCAAAAACTAGTTGAAGTGTAGAGTGATCTCAACGAAACGCCTGTTGATGATCCTGAACACATGTATCTGCATCATAAAAAGATGCAGGTCAAATGACATCAGTACATTGAATGTGCAAGTATGTAATATAGCCAAAGTGAAATAACCGAATAAAAGGACTGCAATAGATAAAATTTATACTCAAGCTAAATGTAAAGAAATAAAGGAGTTAAATCATTTAAATCTTTAAAAAATACTTACTCATCTCTGAACTCAACATCATAAGTGATATATTAAAATACATTTTAACTCTATTGGAAGATTCTCTAACCGACAACCATCACTATGAGCTAAGTGCTGAAACAACGTCTTGCCAACGCTTCCAAAACTGTCTTATACAATACCGGGGTATAGAACCTCTCAACTAAGTGGATCCACTAAGTAATCAGGATTCATCTAAGAAGTATGATCATGTACCCATATTGTTAAGACGTGGTTTATGAGAGTTTTGAGTTGTCTGAACTCTCCCCCATATCGATGCTCAATACTACTCCCAAAAATATTATACTCTTTCTCTGGTTTGAGATAATTTCTCAAACTATCCTCTTAAAAGAGGTAACTGCTCTGAAATATCTCTGAACTCATTTCTCATTAAGAAAATAATGTTTCTCTTTGCTCAATGTAAAAATATGTTCTCTGGGTTGAGACAATTACTCAAAAAGACCTCTTTAAGAGGTAACTGCTCTGTACTCAATCTTTCTGAAAACTCTTTTACTTTTCTCAAAATAATACTCTCTTTCTTCATGTAAGAATGAAACATTTGGGAAATACTTAGTTCTGTTATACTCTTGCTCAAATCTTGGTTAAAACTCTTTCTCAAACTCCTCTTTACTTTCTCAAATACTCAGTTTTAAAAGAAAAATGTTAGCCTTAAAAGATTCACAAAATTTATTACTCGAAATGGGTTCATGCAGAAATATAGACATGAACAACTCAACTCAAGGATCTGAATATCAATATAGAAAAAAAAACTCAATATTCCGAACTCAAGAACTCAGAACTCAACGATGCTACTCATCTTAAGAATACTCAATCTGTAGGGTTCATGCTTAAATATAGACATGAATGAATCAACTCAAGAATCTCAGTGCATAACATATAGTAATTCAATAATTAGGAATAGAATTTCAAAAAGAATTAGGAACTCAAGAACTCAGAAATCAACATCAACTCATCTCAAGAATACTCAAATCTAAGGATAGAATTATAGATTACTCTTTTACTGATTTGAAAGTAGATGTAGGTCGTGAGGACGAACTAGTCCAACACTATGATAGCCTTACATACCAAGATATGATAGCCTTACATACCAAGAAGAACGAAGTTCTTCGCGATATCGACAAAACTCGAAGAACGCTCAAAACCTAGCGTTTCTCCTCCTAGACCCTTGCTCTAATGACTTGAAGTGTTAATGAACATAAAAGAACTGATTAACACTTTCTCAGCCCTTAATTAGGTGAAAACGTTAATGTTTAGGCTTAGAATAGGGATTAAAATGACATAGTTTAGGTACCAAACACTTAGGGGAAAGACCTAAATGACCCCAACTTAAAATATTATGGAGTGCCTTGAAAGGGTGCCTTCACGGACCAGTTAGGGCTCCACGGTACGTGAAACACTTCATTGTCCATCAAGCTGTCCGTGAAAATTCAAATGTCTGACAGGGCCTTACTAAAACTGACATAACTTCTTACTCCAAACTCGAAATGAGGCAAACTTTGTGGAGTTGGAAAGAAGACTCAAATTCCTTTAATTTGATAGTTCATAGGCCACCTAATTCATTATGTGCTGGGAGATATGGTCGTTTGAAGTTTACCTTAACTTATAAAACTAAAGAATTCACCTAAAAGGAGGGCTGGACGGCCCGTACAAGGCCTCACAGGTTGTACAAGAACCGTCAAAGAGGCCCCTTACATGGAAGCCCTAGACGGTTGGGCAGCCTCCCCTAAATGGGTCGTCCATGGCTTTACAGACCATTTAGGGGTACGTCCAGGTGGACTCCTCTCCTGACAGTCCTTTAACGGTTTGGCCACTTCCCTAAACAGACCAGACCCTTTAACTAGTGTTTTAGGCTTCAGTGAAGGGTCCATGGTCTTTTTTAAGGCTGTGGACATACATGTTAACCCTTTTTAACCTTTTTCTGAGTCCGATGTGTTACACGAACAATTTAAATTTTTAAGAGTAGAGTTGTGAGATATTATAGAATGATTCAAGTCTTAGCTTAGAAGGTTTGTGGTGTTACGATATCTCTCCCTTGGGATCATTCATCCTGGAATGATAGCTGGACTGGGAATGGAAAGGAAAAGAGTTACTCTTACTATAGCTGGACTGGGAATGGAAAGGAAAAGAGTTACTCTTACTATCTTTCTGAATTATGAACTTGCTTACTAACATAGGCGGAACAGATTCATACTAAGAGTTTGGAACTGTCTGTACCACATAAGTCAAGAACGATATTGTTTTGAACATAGTCACGCTCTATCTGAAGTTATCTTACATGAAACAAAGGTATCTGGGCATGAAGTAAGAATACAACTATTATGCCTTAAGCAATACAACTACTAGCTTTCAAGCCTAGCAACACCTATAAACCATGCCCTCCTTTATGAATACCCCACCTCATTAGCTGCAACTCATAACTCCTACAAGAGTTTATGACTACTCCTACCAAGATCTAAGTTAAAATGTCTGCTCTTATTGTATTCAAGCCTAATCTCTACATCACAAGATGTTAAACATGATATGTTTATACTAATTGAAACCACAAGCGTCAGATTTTATGCTTCTATAGGAAATATCATCCCATGAATACTACTCCTTGCCACTACATTCAACAAAACATCGAGTCCTAGTCAAGAAGCATATAATGCATCATGTATTCGTCCCTATGTAACAACACCACATTAAAGCCTAGTACTATAGTCAATCCATGGACTCCTACTTACAAATCCTTCTAAGAATTCCTCCTCTTCTAGTCATCTCTATCAATTGAAATTGCACGCATTACTATTAGGAACTAGCTAACTACTCTCACCTAACTATTACTCATAGTAAAACTTCATTCATCCTTACTTCACTTTTATTACCATAGATGGAATAAGCACACTACTACTACCAACATAAGAAACAACAACCTTCCCCTTCTATCATCACTCAACTACTATCATCAACATCCCTCTCTAACTAAAAAGGATCACTCAAAGAGCTTAAGGGTGAAAGATCATAAGCACGATACATTCGAGAATTCTGACATAAGAATATGCATGGCATAGCATTATGTTGATAGCCATTGAGATCAAATAATGAATTTGTGATACTGAGCTTACTATGAGACATGAGTCCTTATATGAATAGCTTCATACCATGAGGCTAATATCTATAACTTTATGGAGTACGATTGAGATCAATAGGTTAAAGTATTTGCCCTTCATTATCGGAACTCAGCAATAGATGTGAATCTCTCTTGAGTGTTTGAGAAGAGGTTATGGACACAATTCTGATATTAGAAACATCAATAAGATATTGGAATGACTGAACTTTGAGGAATACGCAATATTACGAATAGATTTGATATACCTCTAAAACTCTTTTTGAACACATCCTATTTGATTCTCCACACTTGACTTGGTTTTTCATCTTACATCTCCCCCTTAGGTCTGAAGCTGACACTTTGAATCTATGGATCTATTCAATTATCTTTAAATTGATCTACATTCGCTTTACTCTAATACTCAAGAAAGGCTTATCTCATGGCTACTAAACTCTACATGTGCAGGTACTAGGGTTCCTTCTAAGACCTCTTTTTAAGATGCTTCTCTTAACCTCTTCTTTTTGGCTTATAAGGTCGCTTCATCAAAGCCTTAAGTAAAAAAATGCTTACATCAGCCTATTCCACATTGACAGCTCAAATATACTATCTAGGCACACATGTAAATTCATTGACTTAATTGAGACATTGTCTGACTACATACGATCTCAGGTACACCTCTTAATGCTCTTACTAATCTAATGACTTAGCCACACTCCCTTGCTCTCATCTAAGAGTCATAATACCACACTTATACCAGTCACACTTATCAAAAAGTAACACCTTAATTTCCCACCTAATCTATGTCAAACCTACTAGATCAGATCTCGAACAAACATCATCACCCACATGTTGTCATCCTTTTTTATCACGACACTTATCTCAAATTCTAGCTTAGTGTCTATTACTAAACACGGATATTAATATAATTGCTCACATATTATACTAACTTCTGACTACTAGATAAAATTAAGAAACACTCACCCACTAAGACCTCATGACAAGTAGTCAATCTTTATCTCTCAGTCTACATACTTACAGTTTACCGTTACATTCCATTTCACAAATTAAGTACTATATACGCATTCATTATACATCATTGTGTAATTAGTTCTATAACCTTCTGAATATCATGGGGCTCACCTTTTAAAAATCATAGACCTAGCTTAAATCTATCACATCACAAATACTCGGCTCTTCTATTCAACATTTATACCAAGTCGATACTAATGCATTGACACCTCATCATAAATTTCTCTCTGGTTAAAGTATACTGTAAATCATCCTTACTAGTAACTATTACTCTACCTTCTATCATAAAATTTACACAAACTCATCACTTCTTAGTCTACCCATAAGGAAAAACTCCTCATTAATAACTTACTGGGTGTATGACTGCAACAACATAATTTACCTCATCACTATCTCCCTTTCTTAGATTACTATACCTCTGCATCCATTCCTCTAACTCTGGGCACTTCTACTACTACTGGCTCATAATATCTCAAATCACACTATCTTCCGGGTGGAAATACTACTCAAGAATTCTAAAACACATTCCCCTCTCAAAGGGTATCTCCTGAAACAAGGTTTAGAGAAAGGGTTTGGGTGTACATCTCACTTTTAGCTTAAATGCACGATTCATATGAATAAGAGTGTATCATTCGAATCCAAACACTTAAGATTACTCAGGGGCTTCTCTCAAGCCCCTCTACAGTCTCATGACATTCTCAAGAATTTTGTTGAGAGTAACTCATCGATAAGGATCTGGGCTTTTCTTTTCAACTACCTTGAGTATGAGGTAGTCGAATGGATCTGAAAAATGCACAAGTTTGAATAACTTCTTTATGAGACAGTTCTATTGCATGATTTAGAGTATGAAAGAAGGAAAACTTTTTTAAATGTCTGTAGTCTTTTTTAAATGTCTATATCCCTCATTTATAGAAGTGGGGCCCTCACAACCATAAATAAGATCCTACTGACACGGTTTCATAGACACCCTAGGACACTTGAACTTTCTGCTATGATAGCAAGTTTGTCACCCCTTGAGCCTACACCTTCGACGTGGCCAGCACTCGAGAACCATTGTTGGCCTACAAGCGAACCCTTGTCATGGCTAACTACTTAGTGGAAGACTTACTCAAGCAATAATAGGCTTAAAAACAAAATTTAGGACATTTAAACTCAAAGTAAATACTCAACTCAAACTGTCGATAAATTACTCAATGACATAAATATAATACTTTGCAAAAAAACATCTCAAGGAAAAGTAAATACTGAGAGACTCCTAAACTCTATCTATCTATGAAGCCTCTACTATTTAAGAAGGATGACGGGATAAGACTCATAGAATCTCAAAACTACTAACTAGAAAGTAAATGTAAAAATTTTCAGAATGCAAGGAGGCTCACCAAAATCTAGCTGAAGTGTACAGTTATCTCAACAAAGCGCCTGTTGATGATCATGAACACTTGTATCTGCATCATAAAAAGATGCAGGTTGAATGACATTAGTACATTGAATGTAGGAGTATATAACATAGCCGAAGCGAAATAACTTAATGATAGGACTGCAATAGATAAAAATTATACTCAAGCTGAATGTAAAGAAATAAAGGAGTTACATTATTTAAAGTTTTACAAAATACTTACTCATTTCTGAACTTAACATAATAAGTGATATATTAAAATACACGTTAACTCTATCGGGAGATTCTCTAACCGACAACCATCACTATGAGCTAAGTGATGATACAATGTGTTGCCCACTCTACCAGAACTGTCATATACCGTGACAGGATATAGAACCTCTCAACTAAGTGGATCCACTAAGTAATAAGGATTAATCTCAAAAGTATGAGCATGTACCCATGTTGGCAAGACATGGTTTATGGGGGCTGTGAGTCGTCTGAACTCTCCCCCAAATCGCTGCTCAATACTATTCCCAAATCTTGGTTAAAACTATTTCTCAAACTCCTCTTTACTTTCTCAAAAACTTTAGTTTAAAACAAAAATGTTGGCTTTAAAAGAAATTAAAAATTTATAACTCAAAATAAGGTTCATGCTGAAATATAGACATGAACAACTTAACTTAAGGATCTCAATAACAATATAGAAAAAACTCAAGAACTCGAAACATTATGATACTACACATCTCAATAATACCCAATTCATAGGATTCATGCTGAAATATAGACATGAAGGAATCAACTCAAGAATCTCAATGCACAACATATAGCGATTCAATAATTAGGAATAGAATTTCAAAAAGAATCAAGAACTAAGAACTCAACATCAACTCATCTTAAGCATACTCAAATATAAGGATAGAATCATAGATTACTCTTTTACTTATTTGAAAGTAGATGTAGGACGCGAGTACGAACTAGTCCAATATTATGATAGCCTTACATACCTTGAAGGATGAAGTTCTTGGTGAAATCGACAAAACTCGACGAACGCTTGAAACCCTAGCTTTTATCCTCTTGGAACCTTGCTCTAATGAATTGAAGTGTTAATGAACATAAAAGAACTGATTAACACTTTTTCAGCCCTTAATTAGGTGAAAACATCGTGGTTAACGCTTAGAATAGAGGTTAAAACGACATAGTTTAGGTACCAAACACTTAGGGAAAGACCAAAATGACCTTAACTTAAAAACTAACAGAGTGCCATAAAAGGGAGGTTTCACGGACTGCTTAGGGCTCCACGGTCCATGAAATGCTTCACTATCCATCAAGCCGTCCGTGAAACTTTGATTGTCTGACAGGGCCTTACAAAAATGGGCATAACTTCTTACTCCAAACTCGAAATGAGGCAAACTTGGTGGCGTTGAAAAGAGGACTCAAAGACCTTTAATTTGATAGGTCATGGGCTATCTAATTTTGTATATTCTGAGAGATATGATCATTTAAAGTTGACTTTAACTTCAAAAACTGATGAATTTACCTAAAAAAAAGGGTTGGACGTTCCATACAAGGCCTCACGAGCCGTATAGGGATCTGTCTAGGAGACCCCTCTCCTGGCAGCCCTGGACAGCTGGGTAGCCTCCCCTAAATGGGTCATACATCGCTTCACGGACCATTTAGGGGTCCTTCTAGGTGGACTCCTCTCCTGGTAGCCCTTAAATGATTGGGCCACTTCCCTAAATGGACCGTGGTCCCTTTCACGAGCCGTTTACACTTCAGTGAAGGGTCCATGGTCTGTTTTAGGGTTGTGAACATGCATGTTAGTTTTTTTTAACCTTTTTCCATGTCTAATGTGTTATACAAATGATTCAAATTTTTAAGATTAAAGTTGCGAGGTGTAATAGAATGATTCGGGTCTTAGCTTAGAAATTTTCGGGGTGTTACACAAGGTAGGTTTAGCTATATCTCTTCTAGACTGAGATGAGTAAGTGATATTTCTTAGGAAGTCTACTATGAAATGAATTATGGTATGGGTTTTAGAAGTTGGTAAGTGTTGACCTTCTTGTTTAGTTTGTATGATGCCTTTTGTGATGCTTATCTTGTGTAGGGGCTTTTGTGGTACCTTTAATTATTACAAAAAAACCTATGATATTTGAGTAGTATCCCGAGTGAGAGGTTGTGTGGCTTATCTTTATAATTGGAATTGAGATGCCCGAGTTAGAGGCTTGAGTTAATTTGTGAATCACCTTAAAATGAAAGAATTTTTTTCTAAGTGGTAAAGACTTATTTCAAATGGATCCCTACACTACCCCTATCATTTGAAGGTGTGTTTCATGACTTGTTGAGTTTGAGAACATTATTATATTCAAAATCCTTGATGAACTGATAATATCTTTGTGTTGTATGTATTGTGATGCATTCATCCTCCCCACTTCCTACTTCACCATTTTATGACCCCAAATTACATGAGTTCTTCAAGTATTTTTTCATGATTATGATATTCTTGACTATGGCATTTATTCATTTGGCTCAGAAGGTTTTGTATTATGATCCTTATTAGTTCTTGACACGGTAATATTTATGATTCTTGGAGCTTATGTTTCAAAGCATGATTTTTTACTTGATGTGTTATTATAAAAGCTATTTTTGAGAAAACACAAGATGTGCATGTTATAGGATTTTTTTCAAGATTTAAGTTATAAACTTGAGTGAAAGATATGTTTTAGAATGAGATTTTGGCATATAATTTTAGAAAGAAAGATTTGAGCCTCATCTCACCCTTTATCAGACAAACAGATAGTTTACCAAATTATGAGTACATAACATAAGTATATTATTTTGCGAGAATTATTTAGTCTTGAGAGCACACATGTTTAGAAAATCTCAAGTCTCATAACTACGTGCCACCATAGGATTTGAGTATGCCTTTTAACAGTTAACACATTTAGCCCTTTGAGGCTTGTCGCGCCCCCGTTTTTCGCAAAATGGATTTCGGTGCACGACCTAACAACTCTTTTCGGGTTTTGGGTGATTGAAGAGTCACCACCTAACGAATTAAGGTGCGTTAGGGCACCTATCTAAACTAACTAAATCTAACTAAGAGGTCAACGTACCAGAGATCGGGTAAGGGTTCAAATTACCTCGAGGGGAAGGTGTTAAGCATCCCTCGAGGTCCACAAATATGGGTCCCGGCCGTATCTCATGCAATTTATGTGGGGGGTTACGAGTAGCAGTTAAGGTCACTTCGTTTATTGATTATTTAATTTAAACATGATCACTAGGTGATATAATAACTAAACACTGAATAAATATTAATCATGGAAATAATTTAAAAGATAAGCGAGAAGACAGAATTAGACAAAATAGATACGAGAAAGCGGTTTATTATTAAGCTACCCCAAATAGTTATAATATTAAAACAAATAAAGGGAAAAAGAAAGGGGGACCATGGAAAACTACCTACTTTACGGATCAGCGCTCAGTTTAATATTCGGAAAGATAAAATCAATGTTTGTCGTCTTAAGCTTGAGTCAATTTTCATCATTTCCGTAAGGGCCTAACTACCCCTACCCCACCTTCCGTATGCATAACGTCCTAGAAGGTGTCTAGCGTCCCAAATCAATGTCCAAGAGGCGCTGGACTTCTATTAGGGAGGTTTTAGACTAAAGAAGTATAGGCTCTTAAGTAGGCCATATAGACACTAAAGCAAAATAAGTAGGACGAGCATTTAGCACATAAGTCTCAAGTTGGCCTCTAGGTCTAATTATTAGCACGTTAGCAAACACACATAAAGTGGAAGGTCTCATGCTAAGTGTGTGGCCAACAACAAGCAATATAACAGTATAATTATTCAATTACGAGGGGAAGAGAATATTATGGATACAGAAACGAACGATTAACCTGTTAGAAAATGTGGCAGAGAATGAATATAAATGCAGAATTTTTTTATTTTTTTTTAGAGTAGTAGCAGATCATATTATTAATGCAGAGATTATTTTAAGCGGCAGTCAGTCTATTAGATGCAGAAATTAATTAGTAGCTGATTACGATGCAGAAATTAATTAGTAGCTGATTTTAAGTGGCAAAACATGTTAATTACGATGCAGAAATTAATAATTAAGCATGCTAATCATATGGGCAGCATTTTTTAAAGTAGCCGATGCAGAAATTAATCATCAATTGTTTTTAAATGGCAGAACGAATAGTTGTAATGCAGAATTGATTATGTCGAGCAGATTAATATGCAGAGGAAGCATTATTGATTTTTATCTTTTAAGTGGCAGTAACTAATATGTCGCAAAACAGTGGCAAAGGAATGTGTAACAGAATTAATTCAGTTATATAACATGCTGGAAGTTAATTGATTTATTCTGAACGACCAGAAAAATAATTATTTTATAGAAAAGTGGCAGAAAATTCGTAAAAGTATGTTATTTAATTATTTATTATGTTGGTTAAAACAATGGCAGAATTTAATTATATTATTTCAGTCGTTAACATGCTAGAGATAAAGTGATAATACCTATGAACATGATTTCTAGGTAATTGAAAAAATCACAGTATTATATAGCACCTATAGGCATGATTTTCTAAACCCCGAATAACATATAAAATAAGATTAAACCTTGTGAGCATGGTCTTATGCATGACTTTCTGCAATTAACAATATCTTGAAAATTAGATCATATAGGCATGGTGTCTAGATTAGTTAATACCAAATTTAATTAATAAGGCTTATTAACAAATAAAGATCACATTTAACAACTAAGATTTTAACCTTTTAAAAGTTCGTTAGCCTGCTAAAAAAAGTTATTAACAACATAAAATTTTAAAGAAGTAGATTACTACCCAGCATACTAAAGTTGTCAAACTCTAATCAAATCCAGCTAATTGATTAATATGCTAACATATATTCAGAAAATCATATTATGCGATATGCTTGAAGATTATTTATTACAAATTGCTTGGTTTTAACAAAGGACAAGTCAAACAAATTGGTTGATTTTAGACAGATAGTTAAAGACTTCATGCTTCAAGTGATTTAAGCAATGTAGCCAAATTTTATAGCAATCGCACGTAACAAAAAATGAAATAAATAAACACAGTTAGCACCCATATCCCTTCCCCCCCTTAGATGATTCCCCAAATTATTTCATACATGAGTGGAGAGTTTTAGAGTTACTACAAGAGTATTACAGAACCAAGTAAAATGAATACAATATTAAAATATAAACTCAAACAACTAATCCCGTCCAGATCCCTTCCTAGGCAACTCTTCAATATCTTGAACCTTAAAATCAAGATCCTGTTAAAGCAAAAGAAACATACAGCCAAGATATATAAAAGCAAATATGCATAGTAAAATATTATTCACATACAAGTAAACCCACAATCATTCAAGCAAGCCACACAAAATATATCATATAGAATAGGGAGGTGAAGAGAACTAACCAGGACGCCTCCCTATTATTTTATTCATACCCAATATTCAAAATAACATATGCAAAACGAAAATAAACTAGTGAAGTAGAACTAACCGATTATGCAGAATATAATAATCAGCAATGTAGACAAACTTAATTCAAATAGATCCGTACACAGCAAAACCAAGTGGATAGGTACTCCTTAGAATTCACCGGAATTATTTTCTCAAAGTAGAGAGCAATATCTTTTTCAAGTCCTCCCTCTTTAGATGAACAGTGTCCTCTTTACTATATACTAGATGAGAGGTGCCAAATTAAAGGAAAGGAATTATTTTAGGGATCAATTATAATATTGTTTTCCTTAATCACAAGGGAAGCACAATCAGTATTTATTTTTATTTATTTTTTACCAATTATAAACAAGTAAGAAATCTGCTTCAATTTATTTAAGACAAGAAAATAAGCAATTAAGGATAACCAATTAATGCAATGTAAAATTATGTAAGGGAAGAAATATTTACATATAAATTATATATACTTACCATAATGTCACAAGTAAGAATTTGTTCCCAACTTAATTAAGCTAAGATCAATCAATTAACATTAGTCAAATAAACATGTAAGATCAGCCAATTTTTTTTACCGACTGTCGAATATATATACTTACCGTATAAAATCTGCCTACTTTTTAAAACTAAGGCAAGAAAAATCGATTAGTAACAACCTATAATCGTAGGAAGTAATCAGTGCATGAGTAATTAGAATTATAGGAATCAATCATCAGTCAATTTATCCAATTGTTCCAGCAAGCATTTACCATAAACAGAGAATGTAAACAAAATATAATAAATAAAATCTATTTAAAAATCAGCAAGGGCAAGCTTAATTTGAGGGGGGAGGGGGCTATCAAAATCACAAGAAACAATCGTTTACCAATTTAGATGTGTGAGCAGAAATTTAAATCAACCCAAATCTGCAAATAATAAAGTAAAATGAGCAAATGTTTGGAGGGTCTTAACAATTCATGTTTAGAGAAAGATTGACAGCTATTATTGATGAGAATATCACAAAATCATATATGAAAATAAGCTAATTTTTTAGAAGACAAACAATAATTAACAAAGACAAACCTGGACGGATCTGTCGAGATCCGTCATGTGTAAGATTCCAGAATTTTGAGCCTCGCCGGAGCTACTCGCTTGGTGGGAGCTGTAGTTTGCCGGAGAAAGGAGGAGAAGGAAGACGGAGGCTCGCCGGTCGGCTGGTTCTCGCCAGCTGGAGCTCGCTGTTGGCTGCTTCCCTCGCCTGCTGGTCGGAGCTGCTGGTTGTCTGCTGCTCGGAGCTGATGTCAGAAATGGGAGAGAAGAAGAGAGCAGGCGACTGGTCACCGCTGCTGGCCGGCGCTGCCTTCGCCAAAGCTGCTGGTCTCGCAGTGACTGCTTGCTGGTTTTCTCGGTCCTCATCGGAGACACAGGCGGAGGGAGAGAGAAGGCGCCGGAGAGGGAAAGGGTAGGAGGAAAGTCGATGGAGGCGACTGGAGGTTGCTGGCCTCGCTGGTGGCTGCCGGAGTGCGCTCGCTGGGTGCTGCTGCTGCTCGCCTTCGTCCTCCTCGCTGCTAGCCGGAGAGAAGAGAGGAAGAGGCTCGCTGGTCAGAGCTGGAGTTCGCTGGTGGCTGCTGGAGAAGAGAGAAGGCGGAAGCGGCGGCCGCTGTCCGTTTGGAGCTGCGTCGTTGCCCTCGCCTAGGTCTCACCAACATCTGATGCATCTCGCCGGAGAGAGGAAGAGAGAAGGCGGCTACCTTGGTGGCTTCACCGGAACTGAAAAGAGGAGAATAGAAGTGGGGGAGGAGGAAGAGAGGTTCACGGTTTCGAGGAGAGGAGAGGAAGAGCAGCGACTGTCATGGTGGCCTCGCCGGAGATGGTGTAAAAGAGAGACGGCGCCACCTCCGGTCTCAAAATGGTGACGAAGCAGAGGCGGCGTGAGGGAGATATTCACCGGAGAACGAGAAGAGAGAGAGGGTCTGGGCGGCGGCTCCCTTTTGGAGAAGAGGGAGAGTGAAAATCAGTTAGGGTTTGGGTTCTTTTAGAACTAAAATGGGAAAGAAAGGCTTGATAAATCCGAACCATTGATCGATTTCGAGATGAGAGGCTGAGATTACAATTAAAGAAATTGACGGTTAGGATTAAAGATCTTATCAGAAATGGACTGAATTTGGAATGGCTAAAATTGAAATAAAATTGGCTAGAATTGAAATGAAAAGGTGGTTACAATTGAAATAAAATTGAATAGGATAGGCTAGGAAATAGATAAATTGGAATAAAATAGGCTAAGATTTAAATGATTTGGAAGGAAATCAAGGAAATGCTATTCACTTAATAAGATACTACACTATTATAATATTTTCATATAAATTATACACATCTGAATATTAAAACATTTAAGTAAAATAATTATTTCGAGTTTAACTATCGATAAACGTAATAATTTAATTTAATTTCAATAATCTTGGCAAATTATGAAATAAGCATGCGAAAATAAATAATTTTTAGACAAAAACGATTAAAATTTTAAACCTGAAATACGTTTTAAAAATACGTATTCAATCGAATAGCACTCCCGAAAGGGTTAAAGGTCGGTCAAAATTGGGTGTCAACAGCTGCCCCTTGGTTGCTTGAAAATGAAGGATGAATTGTCGGGCAACCAACGTTGACTTAGTAGCCAATTTTGTCCGACCGACAAGAGATGTCAGTGGGATCAATTGAAATGATATAGAGTTGGATAATGGGTACAACCGAGACTTTTGTATTAAATCGCCCACATATCTCTGGTATTATGAGAATCAGGCCACGTGTAGTTCTAGATTTACGAACAAATGAAGCTTCTAAAAAATTTGAAAGAGCGGTATGATTCGAACGGGAACGATATCGGCTTGAATAGATCAGAGTAGCGAGAAAAGCATGATAGATCGGTTTCCAGCTTAAGCAAGGATCAAATGAAAAGAAGTAGTACGAGTAGCAAAGCATTGAGAGGGCCTTTGTTGCGATAGACATATAAGCATGATAATTGTAGCCGAAAGGGTGATTGGTCTCACCTGCCATATCAGTCTCTAGCATCTGTAGCTTATAATACGACTAGATAAAGTGATTAGAGCAGATATGTCAAATGAATAATAAATATAAACATGATGCAATTTCCCATGTTGACCATGATATTTGCCTTAAGACAATGAAGATGATGTCTTAGGCTATGATGTCTAGGGCCATGATACGCAAAAAGTAAAATCCTCAGGTCATGAACATGTTGTATGTGGGCCATGAAAAATGGTGCCCTTAGACTATGACACCTTCGGATCATGATAACCAGAAAGCAAATCCTTAGGCCATGAAGATGATGTCTGCAGGCCATGAAAGATGATGCCTTTAGACCATGACGCCTTCGGAACATGATAAGCATAAAGTAGATCCTTAGGCCATGAAATGATGTCCGCAGGCCATGAAAGATGCTGCCTTTGGATGATGACGCCTTCGGAATATAAGTAATGAGTAAAGAGAGCGTATCTGTTTTGATGTAACTCAAGCATCTTGTGGCTTGATTCGATAGTTATTTTGTACAGATGTATTCAGGCACACGCAATAATTCGATTCTCGGGCATATGCAATCTCGGGTACATGCAATTCTCGGGCACATGCAATCTTGGGCACGATGCAATTTCGGGCATATGCAGTATTCGGGCTTAATGCAATCTTCGGGCACAATGCAATATCGAGCACAATGCAATATCGAGCATAATGCAATATCAAGCACATGCATTCTTCGAGCATAATGCAATATTCGGGCACAATGTAATATTGAGCTCAATGCAATCTTCAGAAACATGAAATTCTCGGGCACAATGCAGTATTCGGGCACATGTAATGTTCGGGCACAATGTAGCATCGGGCAACATGCAATATCGGGCACATGCAATCTTCGGGCATAATGCAATATCGAGTACATGCATTTTTCTGGCATAATGCAATATTCGGGCACAATGCAATATTGAGCTCAATGCAATCTTCGGACACATGCAATTTTTGGGCACAATGCAATATTCAGGCACATGCAATCTTCGGGAACAATGCAGTATCGGGCATATGCAATCTTTGAGCATAATGCAATATTCGGGCTCAATGCAATTTCTGTGCTTAATGTAATATCGGGCATAGGCAGTATCGAGCACATGCGATCTTCGAGAATAATATAATAGTTGAGAGCATCTTAGACATTTGCTTGTCGGAAGGGTCGAGTGGCATTTGTTGGCGATTTTCGAGCTCAGAGTTATGTAGCTTGATCCTCATTGGAAGGATATAGTGTCATTGACTGGCGATTGTCGGGCTCAATATGCAGTAGCTTGGTCCCTCGGGCGATATGTACCTGTCTTTTCTGCATTCAAAGAAAAATTATGAGTTTATAAGAAGGGGAGGTTGATCTGTATCCTTGATTTAGCTAATATGCTCCTTTGATGTCTGCTCGAAGGTCGATCTTTTCAATTTTGTCAGAAATTTTGAGGTCCTCTCAAAATTTTCTGCCCCGGTGTAGAACTTTAGAATTTATGATGCTCCTTTGGTAGACCAAGAATTTCTTCGCTTGAATTTTTGAGATCTTCTCAAAAGTTTTACCCCAGTCTCGTGACTCATAAAAAAAATGTTGAAGCCTTCTCGATAGTCATCCTTGTCTTGTGACTTGCGAGCTAATAATAAATTCTGCCCCAGTATTGTAGCTTGTAGGAAAATGCTCTTCTAACGAAATTTTTGAGATCCTCTCAAAAATTCTGCCCCAGTTGAGGCTTGCTAGAGAAATGCTCTTTTGATGTAATTTTTTAGACCCTCTCAAAAGTCCTGCCCCAGTTACACAATAAAGGGGGAAATGGTGATTTTTATTATGATAAGACCGAATTCCATAGGAGCGCTTATGTATCCCCTCTTAAACGAGAATGAGGTCTGACGTAGTTCCCATTTTAAGAACATAAGACATTAAACAAAGCATTCTTAAGCAATACTGAAATGATAGATTTTTCCCAACATTTTTACCCATATGCTAACATGGGTGCCTGAATGTAGAAAACTTAAACTTAAACGGCGCAAGCCTTTTATTGGAAACTGTTTCAAACAACTTTCGAAGTTTACTGATGAGATTCCTTTGGCACAAGGTCTATCCAGTGTATGACTTCAGCCTCTATCAGTTGTCGAATCTTGTCTCTCAGAGCACGGCATGTTTCAATGGTATGTCCCTTTATCCTTGAATGATAGTCACAAATATTTTTGGAGTCATACCGTTTGGACTGAGTGTCTGGGTTCTTGGCAGGAATAGGTGTCACATAGCCAGCCACTTTGAGCTTTTCATATAGTTGGTCAAAGGATTCAGCTAATGAAGCGTAAACTTTGATGGGCTTCTTCTCAACATTGAATAGGTTTTTGCGAATATGAGGTTGAGTGAGGGTTTTGACATTGTGGATAGGATATGATGGTTGTTGACAAGGTAGATGAGGGTTTTGACATGAAGGCATATGATGTGGAGGAATTTGGAATGGTATGAGAGGTTCGCGATACCAAGGAGCTCGGTGCAGAGGCGTTTCATGCAGAGGAGCTTGTAAAGTAGGATTTTGTAGATGCGGAGTGAAAGCATATGCCTGATGTTGGGGAGGATATGGGTGATTTGGAAAGTAAGTGTTCTTTGGAGGCATATGAATGGAGCTTGATTGATTTTGAGGATGAGAAGTCGGGTGAGTTGGTGGAGGATTATCTTGGAAAGTGGTCGGGATGCTTATCCATGTTTGTCTCCAGAGTGGGGTTGGCAGAGAGTAACAGCTTAGCCCATTCGCACATATCAGATATCTCCTCTTCCAACTCATTTATTTTCTGTTCTGGACTTGAGACCAACACGTCTGATGGATGCTTCTTTTCAATAGTCTTCCCCATAACCTTATCACTAGTCATTTTCCTCTTTCCTTTGTGATTCTCACTTGGAAGAGAAAGAGGAGCGCCCTTTGATCGTGTGTGGTAAACCATGGTCTACAAATCAACCGTTGGGGAAGGGTAAAATAAAACAAAAAGCAAAAGAAATCCGAGTTAGAACATTGCATAAATTGTGATAACAAGCACGTTGTTTTAAGATAAACGCCCTAAATGCACGGAGCCTCGTTGAGCCAGAGGTAGGCCTAAGACGACACATAAGTGATGCATAATAATTGATTCAAGCCTTATTTGCCAAATTGGAGTTTATATTAGAGGAAATAAATCAACTTTCATAAGCGCATCTATCTACCAGCAAAGACAGGTTAGAATGGTAATCTATGCTAGGAGTGCCCCTTACCTTAAACCTTAAGTAGCTCATTTATTATAAAATTCAACCATAACAACGAAAACTGGAAAATAAACTAAAGGGAAAGGGGTAACATGGGAAAGTTATCCTAAATTCTGGAATCTTGAAGATATCGATCCCACGAGCTTGGCGCCAATTTCCCTCTTGTATGTGGAGTGACTTCATGCCCGATGTTCAGTACGTTGCGTGCCCATATGTTTTCTCTTTCATCAGAGAGCCTATAATATCCTTCCCCACTCAATTCTCTGCCTTTAACCTCTTTTAAGATCCATATGTTGTACTCAAGTGTACAGAAGGCCCGTCGTGCACCCATAGGAATGGTTAACACCCGCTCCCATCTTCGAAGTATATTGTGGACTTGTGGATTATCTAATTCAAAGTCATACTTATACTGCTCCATATTGGATCGGAGTGGTATTACTTGAGTTTGTCCAAATTGGCGGAGTACTCGAAGAGGAGCGTATGGTTGAACGCCCTTTAAGCCAATAAGCTCGATGAAATAGCGTTCATCGCCTCTTACTATTGCATGAGGGGTGGACAACCAATAGAGCTTCCATTGGATGCGGTAGCTCTCGAGCTCTATCAGAAATATCTGCCAGTCTACGAATCCCACAGGGGCGGGGAAACCTACCATTCTTCTTGGATGATTATCAATCTTGTTTCCATAACCAAGAAAGAGGTCTACTGTGTCAGGTCGTCTGTGGAAGTGTTCAATAGCCCATAATTACAGCAAGAGATTGCATCCCTTGAAGAATATTCTGCCATTGACGCATGCCGACAGACTTCTCATTATTTCCGCCAGGATCATAGGCACTATGGTTTTCCTAGGTTCACCGTGTCTTTGAGCAAAATCTTGAACAACGTAACTCAAACGTGTGTCGATCTTTGCTCTCTCTTTAGGAAAAAACA
Organism: Solanum etuberosum; assembly: GCA_029582245.1. NCBI lineage: Eukaryota > Viridiplantae > Streptophyta > Magnoliopsida > Solanales > Solanaceae > Solanum > Solanum etuberosum. The sequence goes on along the minus strand of JAJONR010002372.1, from coordinate 2,995 downwards.
AAGAACCTAATAGTGCGATTGCAAAGGCATTCAAGCGATATGTTTTCCATCTCTCGATGGAGCACTCAAACTCTTCATAGAAAGAATAATAGCCATGTTTTTTAACAAAGCGTGAATATAAAAAGTCAAAAGAAATCCACCCCAGATCTAAACAAGCCAAGGTTGGATTGGACTTCATTCCCAGACTTTTTAGAAACTCCCTTGATGATGGCTTATAGGGTACCATCATTTTACACTCATGGTATGGCAACTCAATGAAACCACTAATCTCTTCAATCATTGGCACCAAGTCGAAATCAACAAATTTGAAGACCATCCTTACAGGGTCCCAAAATTCCAGCAAGGCCCTAATCAAGAGACGGTCAGGTATGACATAAAGGAGCGAAGTTAAACCACCTAGAAGTTGATCAACCTCCAATTTAGGGTCCAATCTAATGTCATCCCACCACACTTTTAATTTGGGATTCACATCTACTGCCATTTGAACGTTAACGAAGTCTGGATAGGCCATTATAACACTGCAAGCAAGAACAAACAGATTCTAAACTCCAATTTGGCATAAATTAGGCTTGATTTAATTATTATGACCACATTGACACATAATATGCAATTTGTCTAAAGGGTGTTGGGGCCCTTTTGACAATAGGGTGGCTACTAAGAGTGTGAATTGAAATCGAGGGTCAACCCACCTAAGGTTTATGCAGCATGTATGACCTAATTACGATTTCTCAGAGTTGGGTAGACACGGACTTGAAGGGGTTCTATGCGAGAAGGCACATGGTTCCACGGTAGTAAAACTATTTGCATCTGCCATGCCTCAGCCATCTCTCTAACATTGGGTGTTTGAAGAGAGTTGGAGTATTTGTGAGATGTGCAAAGTCACACACCATCACGAGGAAATAAAAAAAGAAGGAAGAGGGTCCCAATTGGGGGAAGTATGAGCGGGATGACAGTTTATCAAAACGGTAATAATTAGCATGTAGATGGAAAGCAGTAACATATAGACAGTTTATGAAAAGTAGTAAATAAATAAATAAATACGTAGATAAAAGGAAATAAGCATATAAAAAAGCAAGAAAATTAAGCAAATAAGGAAAAGAAACATGGGATTAAGCATGAAAATATATAAATAAGGGAAAAAGGAGAAGGATGAAACATGGAAATAAACAAATAAAGTAAATCTCACATAAGCATGAAACACATAATGGTAAGAACCTAGTTATATCTCCAGCAGAGTCGTCATTCTGTCGCGCCCCCGTTTTACGCAAAACGGGTTTCAGTGCATGACCTAACAACTCTTTTCGGGTTTTGGGTGATTGAAAAGTCACCACCTAACGAATTAAGGCGCGTTAGGGCACCTATCTAACCTAACTAAATCTAACTAAGAGGTCAACGTATCAGAGATCGGTTAAGGGTTCAAATTACCTCGAGGGGAAGGTGTTAAGCATCCCTCGAGGTCCACAAATGTGGGTCCCGACCGTATCTCATGCAATTTATGTGGGGGGTTACGAATAGCAGTTAAGGTCACTTCGTTTATTGATTATTTAATTTAAACATGATCACTAGGTGATATAATAACTAAACACTGAACAAATATTAATCATGGAAATAATTTAAAAGATAAGCGAGAAGACAGAATTAGAGAAAATAGATAGGAGAAAGCAGTTTATTATTAAGCTACCCCAAACAGTTATAATATTAAAACAAATAAAGGGAAAAAAAAAGGGGGACAATGGAAAACTACCTACTTTACGGATCAGCGCTCAGCTTAATATTCGGAAAGACAAAATCAATGTTTTTCGTCTTAAGCTTGAGTCAATTTTCATCATTTCCGTAAGGGCCTAACTACCCCTACCCCACCTTCCGCATGCATAACGTCCTAGAAGGTGCCTAGCGTCCCAACTCAATGTCCAAGAGGCGCTGGACTTCTATTAGGGAAGTTTTAGACTAAAGAAGTATAGGCTCTTAAGTAGGCCCTCTAGACACTAAAGCAAAATAAGTAGGACGAGCATTTAGCACATAAGTCTCAAGTTGGCCTCTAGGTCTAATTATTAGCACGTTAGCAAACACACATAAAGTGGAAGGTCTCATGCTAAGTGTGTGGCCAACAACAAGCAATATAACAGTATAATTATTCAATTACGAGGGGAAGAGAATATTATGGATGCAGAAACGAACGATTAACCTGTTATAAAATGTGGCAGAGAATGAATATAAATGCAGAATTTTTTATTTTTTTTTAGAGCAGTAGCAGATCATATTATTAATGCAGAGATTATTTTAAGCGGCAGTCAGTCTATTAGATGCAGAAATTAATTAGTAGTTGATTTTAAGTGGCAAAACATGTTAATTACGATGCAGAAATTAATAATTAAGCATGCTAATCATATGGGCAGCATTTTTTAAAGTAGCAGATGCAGAAATTAATCATCAGTTGTTTTTAAATGGCAGAACGAATAGTTGTAATGCAGAATTGATTATGTCAAGCAGAACAATATGCAAAGGAAGCATTATTGATTTTTATCTTTTAAGTGGCAGTAACTAATATGTCGCAAAACAGTGGCAAAGGAATATGTAACATAATTAATTCAGTTATATATCATGCTGGAAGTTAATTGATTTATTATGAACGACCAGAAAAATAATTATTTTATAGAACAGTGGCAGAAAATTCGTAAAAGAATGTTATTTAATTATTTAACATGTTGGTTAAAACAATTGCAGAATTTAATTATATTATTTCAGTCGTTAACATGCTAGAGATTAAGTGATAATACCTATGAACATGATTTCTAGGTGATTGAAAAAATCACAGTATTATATAGCACCTATAGGCATGATTTTCTAAACCCCGAATAACATATAAAATAAGATTAAACCTTGTGAACATGGTCTTATGCATGACTTTCTGCAATTAACAATATCTTGAAAATTAGATCCTATAGGCATGGTGTCTAGATTAGTTAATACCAAATTTAATTAATAAGGCTTATTA